>VMDO01009066.1:0-39293 GCA_007922755.1 Pedetes capensis
AAATAAAATAAATAAATAAATAAATAAATAAACACTGCAATGGCCATCCTCTGTATGTGTAGATATTACCACTGATATGAGGTCCTAAATGTCAATGGTGGTGATAGTTGTCAGGGTAACAGATGAAATTCAGCACCTACTTAATCCCAAGGCAAAATAAATATGGTTACTACAAGAGGAACTGAATTGGAATAATATTCAGAATATGTGAACTATAGTGATCTGTGATGGTACATGGTTGATCCTAGAGACTTGAAATATACCAACAGCTCATTAAGGAACATACATTGCAGTGAATAATCAAGTTAATGTTAGGGCTGACAAATAGAAGGCCCTGTGCATACCTAGGCTGGGTTTCACTGATGGGTGCGTTCATGTTCACATGTACTTGACATTACTACCATTCATTGCTTAGCCAAATGAAAGTGTCTCCTGAAGAACTTTGCCCCCAAGGATACATCTATGGATACAGTTTCTTAGCAAAATTTACCCTTATATCAGTTTACCCAGAAGAAAAAAGAAGTCAGTCCCTGCAAACTGTCTGTCTCTCAGTTTCAGCAAGTTATACCTTTATAGAAACTTCATCTGGCTAAGCCAAAATAGTATGTCATATACATGTTGTATACCATATTTCACAAAGATTTTTTACCACTGGAACAAATTTGAAGAATGAACTCTATGATAATATTTTGAGAACAATTTTCTCAAATAATGAGAGGTAAGATTCAACAATGGTTATACGAGTGAAATAAAATCATAACTATCACCACAGAAACAGAAAGGAAACAAATCTACCCCTTGAGTCAGAATGGAAAATAAATCTGAAATAAGTCTGAATGTATTTATAATTAATATAGATGTGTGTGCTGGCACCACATGTAAACTTTGAAAAAACATATCTGAAAGAGAATAAATGAATACAATAATAAAAGAGAGAATGTACTTTGGCCTTCTGACCAAGTTTATTAAAATTTTTGCAAATAGCTAGAGACTCAAAAGTATATTTTTTCCATTTGTGATGACTCAGTACTTGTGCCCCAATATGTAACAGTATTACTATTATATATGCTATCTAGAAACAAGAACAGAAATATCAGTTTTAGGCAAGTGTACTCAGCAGTTTTCCTAAAAATATGTACTTTAGAGTACAGGATCTCAAGAGGGCAATATTTTTCCTAAGGGAGGGAAAACATGATTCCTAGAGGGTGCAAACCATCTTGCTTTTTTTATATACTGAGGATGCCAAAAAATGAATATACAAAAAAATTCATACACATTTTAAGAGATGTTATCTATGTATTACTTTCGGAAGTTTAATTGAATTATAGTAGTAATGTAGTATGATGTTCACCAAAAAGATGGCTTTAATTAAACTAATGCTAGTTCCACCATGCAACACACAGGACAGTGGAAGACAATGGCGGGTGCACAAATGTTATTCAGGGAGTTCCAGACCATTTTGAAGTGGTATTTGGAATTCAAGAATGTTGTGGAAGTACAACCATAATGGAGGTGTGAGTATACAACAGAACCTCCACATGCCTAACAACTGCACACATTCATGGTAAGTCTGAGACACATAATAGTGTGTGTGATGTGCACAAGAGAAGATCCAGGAGGCCTTGCCCAGCAACAAGTTCTGCTTCTTCTGCTATGGGAACCACTTTGAGCACCTCTTATAATTGAAGAAGTCAAATATGACTTGCATTATCTTTTGGTATTATTATATAGTGATTATTACAATTTTAATACAGATTTTCTTTTCTAAAAATGTGTATACTTTTTTGCACCCTCTATATAACTCAGAGGGCTAGGATTTAGCTCAGTTGGTAGAACCCCGCTCTACAGTCTCTGAGGTCCTGGGTTCAATTCCCAGCACCACAAAAATGGGAGAAGGACATGGCAATCCACTCCCAAGGTAATCTTGAAACACTCAGCCATTGAAAACCCTACGAGGGTCACTATGACTCAGACATGACTTGGACCTAACAACAACAACAACAACATATAACTCAGAAATACTCTTGAAGTATATAAATAAATATGCAGTATATTTGAAGTGTTAAAACTTCATGGAGAAGGTAATTAAGAAAAAATATGTATAAAAAGTCTACTTAAGGAGACATAATTTTAAAAAAGTGCTTGTGAAACACTCCCTTGAGGAAAACTAAAGTGGAAAAAGGATGCAAGAGCATATTCATTTCTTTTCATGTCTGCTGTCAACTTTTGATGAATTATCTTAATCGTAAAGCCCATGGAAGAGGAAAAGCAATTATCTTTAACTAGTTATACTATGATAAAGAGTAGACCATATTTAGAATTAGATTTTTTTTAGCCTTTTTATTTCCTGCTTCTTGGGATGTGTATATAAAACAAATGTTATAGGTTATGTTAGAATGACAATTGGGGCTGGGTTTTAGCTCAGTTAGTAGAATGCTTGCTTTGCATGCTCTGCAGCCCTGGGTTCAATCCCCTGTACTGCAAAAACCTGGCAACCTACTCCCAAAATAATTCCAAAACAATCAGCCAGAAAAAACCCTATGAATAGCAAAGAAGCACTGACTGTGAGGCATGACACAGTGTCAGAGAATGGTTCGTTATGTAGTATATAGGGTCATTGAGTCAGATCTGACTGATGCACCTAACAACCTGAAGGTACCTAACAACAACAGTAGCAGCATGGCAAATGATCATTAAAAGATTCAGTTAGCAAAAACCAGAAGACCTGATGTATATAAGAAATGACTTTATCAAGGGAAGAAGATATGAAAGCAGAACCTGAAGCAAACAAAATGCCTTTTCTCAAAGGAAAAGGTTAAATTTCACCTCACTGGCTCAGAGAGAAATTTGGCTATCTTTGGGTTATCTCTGGTAAAGAGTCAAATGCCAGGCTGGGGGGAGCACATGTGCATGTGTGTGTGGGTGTGTGTTTGTATACATTGGGGATATGAGAGTTCATATAGATGAAAGTAGGGAGAAATTCTTTACTACTCAAAGTCTAAGGAAAGAAGAGTCCTAGGGGACTGAAAAACTTAATGGCAAAGTGAGCATGTCCAAATGTCTTCCCTACTTTAGGAGGATAATAGTACTTCATTAACTTCTATAGATGGAATGAAGTTTAGCTCAGTTGGTAGAGTGCTGCTCTGCACTCTCTTAGGCCCTGAGTCCCATCCCTAGCAGCAAAAATGGGAGAAGGAAGAGGCAATCCACTCCCAAAGCGATTCTGTAAACAATCAGCCACTGAAAACTCTATGATTAGCAGAAAAGTACTGACATAGTACTAGGCATGGCACAGTGTCAGGGAGTTTTGTTCTGTTGTACATAGGAAAGCTATGAGTAGAACCCAACTTGACAGCACCTAACAACAACCACCACCTCTACAGACAAAATGAAAAGGTTTCACATATGAAGGTTGCCCAAGACTCATCTGTAAATATTTATTTAATGAATAATTATAATTTATTTATTTAATGAAGAGAATGTTATAAGCTCATTTTTGTTAACTAAACCATTAATATCACTTGTGGCAAGATTATGTATTTTATGCTTTAGCTAGTTCCTGGAGTGTTGGCAATATTCCAAAAAACTATTAAAGGAGAATTTTTTTAAAGATGGTGGAATTACAGTTATGCATTGCTAATAAATTTACTCCTTCATGATCTCTAGAGAACAAATGGTTTGTTATCAAGCCTTCCTGATGGGGTTGAGGAAAAAAATGATTTACGTTGTGTTTGAAAACTGAATTTCCAAGTAGTAAATTCATTTTCAGGGTGTGTGTGTGTATTTGTGTGTGTAAGAGATTGTCCAGTAGGAATTTTCCATTTTCTATTGACTTCATAAGAATGACTGCTTAACTCTTGATTGCTTATGCTCTATTTGACATAAGGGACATGTGGCACAGCCCCAGGTCTTGTCAGTTTGGTTTGTTTGAGCACTTTTGATGCAAAATTTGCCCAATTGTGGTTTTGTAGGCAGACTAGTAGCTTCCTCACAGCAACTGAAATGTGCTATCAAACTAGTCTAGAGAGTTTCAGTGTTAACTTTAACTCATTCATCTGTCAGATTCCTTATAGCTGCTGAAAAGTTAATTACAATTTAAATTGCTCGCCAAGTATGTGACATTAATTGACATGCTAAATCTATGACAAAGTAACACATTATGACCAGTGCCAATCATTTTAGAGAATAAAATTCCCAATCCTGCTGCCTATTTTATCTTTAGAGGTTTGACATTTTGGTCTTTATTTGCTCAAGATACCAAATTTCTTTAGAAATAGATGCAGGATGATAAATGTCATGAAGATGAACACCATTATTTGCTATAAACTATTCACAAGAATTTGTCATTTCTGTTTTGTTAGGTGGTCAGCAAAAGGTGCTTAATTGATGGTAACAAAGAATTCTACACGAAGTCTTCCTTTACAGAGATCCACATAAAACTAATACTTTCCACTACAAATTAACTTTTGAGGCAGAGAAAAAACATTAAGTTAAATGACACGTGTCTTACCATTACATTTAACACGAAAATTTTCCGTTTCCCCCGGCCCAAATATTTCAAATTCCTAAACAAAACACAATTAACATTTTAATCTATTTATCATAAAGAAACTCCTCAAAGATACAAAGTCTAGGAAAGAAGAAGAACCGTAGAGGTGCGTTCCTGAAAAATGCCGTCCTCCACATACATTTTTCTTTCTGTTGTCATTACCATCTGATTCTCTTTGGCACTTACCCCTCACAGAACTGAAAATGAGGTTTCTAAAATTGCTTTTGTTTAACTACATTATGTTGTTGTTGTTAGCTGTTAGGTGCCCTCTAGTCCTGTCCCACTCATAGTGACCCTATGTACAAGAGAACCAAACACTCCCTGACCCTCTGCCATGCCAGGCACTATGTCAGTGCTTCTCTGATAGTTATAGAGCTTTTGATGGCTGATTGTTTTGACAGTGGGCTGCCGGGTCCTTCTTCCAAGCCCACAGCATCTGATATTTCTATGCAGTCTCCCATCCAAGGGCTAACCAGACTGACTTTGCTTATCTTCTGAGATCAGGCCTAGATTGGATGCCAGAGTGTTATGGCTGCAAACAACTATATTATAGCATAACTGAATAATTTTGTTCTTTGTGGTATTGTTTACAAGAAATTTTACCGTTGAGAACAAGATTTGTAGATAGTCTCTTTTTGAGACACAGTAGTTATAAGAATGATTTTGTAGGTGAGTATATCAAGCAAGGATTTATTCATATTTCTGATGGAGTCACTAAGGTGTGTAACATACATGCACACCTATTTTTCTGCAACTGTCCTTACAATGGCACTCTTAATAAGTGAATAGGGGCTGAGCTTTAGCTCAGTTGGTAGAGTGCTACTCCACACTCTTTGAGGACCCAGGTTCAATCCCCAGCACCAAAAAAACAGGAGAAGAACATGGCAATCTACTCCTGAAACAACCCCAAAACAATCAGCCATTGAAAACCCTATGAGGGTCACTATTAGTCAGACCTGACTAGATCACACCGAACAGTAAGTGAATGTGCCTTTACAAGAACTTATCTCATTGGCAACAGATACAGGATCAAAGACTCGTTTGGGGAAAGTTTTAAAAAGGATGAAGAAAAAAAAGAATTTTCCTTCAAATTATACACATTTCCTTCCAATTGTCATGGAAATAAAAGTACAGTGAAACCTACTTCTCTTGTAATAATTCACTTTAACATTTTTTATTTAAAAAATTTATTCTTGAAGCTGAATGCCACCATGTCACATGCCTGTAATCTCAGTTTCTTGGGAGGCTGAGGAAAGCTCATGACTTTGAGGCCAAAGGCAACCTGTGCAACTTAGGGAGACCCTGTCTTTAAATTAAAAGAAAGAAATAAAAGGGGCTGGGAATTCAGCTCAGTGGTGGAGCACTTGCCTAGTATGTGCAAAGCACTAGGTTTCACCTTCTCCTACTGAAAAGGAGAGAGAGACAGAGACAGAGAGAGAGAGAGAGAGAGAGAGAGAGAGAGAGGAAATTATTGTTATGTCACCATAAATATCATATAAACAGGAACTCTAAGCTCTAATTTCTTACCATAGAGTACTCTCCAAAGAAAATTATGAAATTGTCTTTGTCCCAACACAGCTTAAAAAAGCAAATGCTTTTTGAGGAAATATTATAAAATTACATGGGAAGGTGTGAAAAAAAAGGAACATTCATATGGGCTTAGAATTAAAACAGTGACTTGGACTCAGAACTGCAGAAACTGATCAAATTGCAAAGGAGTAAAACTAAAGCAGTCCATCTACTTGTGTCAAGGACACAAGAGCAAAATTATCTTTCAGGGAAAAATAATTTTTGTTGGCTAGAATACATAAATACCTACATACATTCACCATACTTAAAAGCTACTTCATTATGAGTGTTATGCTCTTTGTTAATGATACAATGATGCATGTATCAGAGAAGACTACTGCATGGGTAATAATATAACTAACACTGATGTGTCCATTATCATTTTAAACATTCACACATGACTAATTCTAGCTGTTGTTGTTAGGTGCTGTCGAGTCGGTATCCTACTCATAGCAACCCTCTGTACAACAAGGGTCTGAGGTCCCAAGTTCAATTCCTAGCACCACAAAAATGGGAGAAGTGCCTGGCAATCCACTCCCAAGGCAATCCCAAAATAGTCAGCCATTGAAAACCCTATGAGGGTCGCTATGAGTCGGATACCAACTCGACGGCACCTAACAACAACAACAACAACAATTCTAGCTGTTTACTCCAGTTCAAAGTATGCCTTGCCTACTTTCTCAAAGGGAGCTTTTGATATTGATATAAACTTCATTCTGTATATATAAAAATATAAACTAAATGGCCATGTAGAATTATACACATGTAAGCTGTTTCGTTTTGTTGTGTGTGGTCAAGTTTATGTTTGGGGAAATAATCCATGCTTATATGCACAGACTGTTTTATTCATTTTCATTTCAGTAAGTGATCCATAACACTATTCATTCTACTTTTGCTGGACATTTAGTTGCTTCTACTATTTTTGCTACTACTAAATAAGTCTGCATTGAAAATTATCGCACATTATTTTCTAATATATATAATCCATATAAATACACAAGATATTCTACAGGATTTATACCATAACCAGGAGTGAAATTACTTGGTTAAGATACTACTAAATTTCTAGTCAGGCTGGTACAAGGAGGATCACAAGATCGAAGACAGGGGCAGCCTGTGCAATTCAGTGAGTCCTTGTCTCAAAATAAAACTAAAAAATGGGCTAGGGGTATAGCTCAGTGGTAGAGTGATTTTCTAGTATGTGGCAAGTCCCTGGGCTCAACCCCTTCGTACTGAAAAAAAAAAGGTACCACTAAATTACTAATTACTAACTACTAAACACCTCCCTATACTGGCCATTATGTATTTATTTATTTTTATTTTTATTTTTATTTTCAGGACTTGGGGGTTGAACCCAGGGCCTTGCACACACTTTACAAATGAGCTTCATCCCCAGCCCATTTGTTTTTATTTTTATTTTTTAGCTTGAGTCAGGATCTCCTTAAATTACATGGGCTGCCTCTGGCCTGAAACTCTTAATCCACTGGTTTCCTCTTCCAAGTTACTGGAATTATAGTTATTTGCCACCACACTGAGATTGGCTATTCTGTTTTAAACACCTCATAGCAATTCTAGTGGTTTCCCATGTTCTCTAACACTTAGTTTTTATCTACTTTTATTTTTTTAACTTATATAATTGTATTAAAATTGACTTTAATTGCTGCTGATTAGATACTTCCTTGATAGTGAGACTAATCATTTTAAAAAAATGCTTTAGGTTTCCTTTATTTGGAAACCTCATTCCTATTTGCTTGTTTTTATTATACACAACCTGTACACATACACCAATACACATAAAATATGCTGAAGATAAATGCTTCATTAGTGATATGCATTTTAATCACTTCATGTACTCTTTTCAAATTCAATTTGTTTATGATATCTTAATATAGAAATGATTTTAACTTTAATTTACAAAATTTAATCTTATTTTACTTAAGAGCTTGTGCTTCTTTGGAAATCCTTCACTCACCCAAGTTCATAAAGATATTTTCTTATATTTTAAGAGAGTTTTGCAATTCAGATTTTAGTAAAGTTGTAATTTTGTATAGTTGCAAATGTGATGTGAAGTCAGACCATTTATTTTTATTTCACAATTAAATAATTACTTCCAGTAACTCGTGATAATACCTCTATCATATGTACTTCTGAATTTAATCAGTCCATTTCAAGGTTCTCAATTCTATGTCAATGATTTGTCTTTCTCTGCACCAATATCACATTTTTATTAAATACAGTTTTAGATTAAACTTGACATTTAATGGGACAACTTCTGCAAACAATGCTGCTGCTGCTTTTTTTTTTTTTTTTTTTCTCACCTGTACTGAATAGTTTTGGCGTAATGGTCAGATATTTTATAGAAAGTCTCTCAGTCAGATTTATCTGATGTTTTTCTAATGATTTCCCTAGGATTATAGGATTTTGGAAGGAAGCCCACAGGGTAAACTGCTCTTTTCATTATTTCATATCAAGAGCATATACTGTCAACATAACTTATTGACAATGTTAAGCTTAGGTACTGTTTTTCATCTTTCCCCACTATAGAGTTACTTCCTTTTACCATCTCCATACTATGCTCTTTGGGAAAAACTCACTTTACACAGCCCACTTAAAAGAGGGTGGGGGGAATCCTCCACATTCTTGAGGGGACTGTATTTAAGTATCATTTGGTATTCTTCAATTTGTTTACTTAAGTCAATATATACTTATGGATATTTATTTTATACTTTGGACTATAACTCAATAGTACGTTATTTTCTTGCTCAAATTCTTTCAGTTGTGGCTGCTAGGTGTTTGTCATGTTGGCTCCTGTGTGTCTTTGACATATTCTTGCCATTTCATTTTTTAAGCACTTCCTTGTGTTCTGAACTACTAAATATTTCAGGCTCATCTTGTATATTTTCTGTGTCAGTCCCAGATCAGCCATTTCTTCAAGAACCTCTGACTCATTGCTACTGAGATGGCATTGTTTTTAAGCCTTCTCAGCATGCAGTTTGGAAATGTGTTCAGAACTCTTGTATAATGCTAAATAAAATGGATGAAGAATGGCCACCTTCGACTTTTTTCTCACATCACTGGGAAAAGATGCAATATTTCACAATTAATAACTGTATTAATTGAAGGTTACTCATAAACACTCTCTACCAGATTGAGGTAGCTTTTTTTTTCTCATTACTTGTTTCTGGAAACTTTTTATTATAGAGTTATTATATTTCACTCCATGTTATGTAAGCATTCATTAAAATGATTGTATAACTTTTTTCTTTAATTCTGTTAATATTGCAGGCTATATCAATTAATTTCAAAGCAGTAAAAATTTTTTGCATTCCTTGTATAAAACTGATTTTATGACAATTTATTATCTTTGTATATATTGCTAGATTTAATTTTCTACTATTTGGTTTAGGAGTTTTGCTACTCTGTTAATTTTAGATATTGAACATATTTCTCACATATTAACAACAGTGTGCAGTATCATTATAATGCTGGCTTTGGAACTAGTTAGGAAGTATTTCTTCCTTTTCTACTCTCTAAAATAGTTCATGTAAAATCAATGTTATTTCTTCCATAAGTCTCTCTTGGCCTCTATTTTATTTTTGAAAGTAAATGCCATCTGGGCTACTAGTTTTATTTGTGCAAAGATTGTAAATTATAAGTTCTATTTCTTAATCAGACATAGGACTCTTCAATTTCCTGTTGTGTCAGTTTAGCAACAGTTCTCTTTTTCCAAAGAATTTTTCTATTTCCAGGATCTTTGCAATGTTTTGATTTTATTTCTTTTATTGGTGACATGTTATTCACTCCTTTTTTTCCCTCAATTAGTTTACTTATGGGTGTATTTTGTTTGTTCTACTAGAGATTTTTGCTGCTTTGTGAATCTATGATTTATGTTTATCTTCTAAGAATAACATTCATTATGTACTCATTTATTCTTCCTTAAAACCTATCATTATCTGTATTGTAACTGTATTCTCTATACTTCAATTGCTCTGTCAGAGTTTCTATATCTATATTTCTGTGTTTCCAACTTTATATTTCTATCTGTAAGGATCAGAATTAGTAAATAAATTGTTGGAAATTCCTCAATATTCCACATGACCTACATTTCAATTTAAAGCATTTTAGGTTCTTTCACTGCAAATAGTTCAATGACTTAACATTAAGGCAATTCACTCACAGTCTATGAAAATATTTTTCATGTGCTATTTTATTTGGCTTTGTTGATGCTGTTATTTTCTCCTTGTGCTGATTTATCAAACAGATCACAATGGCATTCTGATACTTTATCCAGTTTATTTTAGGTGATTTTTTTCTTTTTTAATAGTAACTTTAAAGCTTTGTTTACTTAAATTCAAATAAATAATCTTTGCTATTTTAAAGATCACATTAACATATGTAATAGATACTATCAAAAATTTTGGTACCATATTGACTAGACATCTCTAGTGAATCTAATGGCTCAATGATTGAAAGTAGCATCTACATATACATGCTCAGTGTGGCAACCATAAATGCTGAATTTATCATTTTAAATTGTCGCAGTTTGAAAATTCCGTGACATCAAAAGGACCTCCATGTATTCTCCTCAAACTCTGTCATACACCTGTGTTTTATGAACACATGAAAACTATCACAACAAAACATTTTTTTTTTTGGAAAAATGATTTTTCTATGTGCACTGTTGTCATTAGGTGCTATTGAGTCAGTGTCCAACTCATAGTGATCCTACATACAATAGGTGAAACAGTATTGTTAGTGCTTCTCTGTTATTCATAGGGTTTTCAATGGCTGATTGTTTTTTGGGAAGTAGGTTGCCAGGTCCTTCTCCCAAGACTACAGCAGCTTGTGTTCCCAGGCAGTCTTGCATCCAAGTACTAACCAAGCCTGACCCTGCTTAGCTTCTGAGATCTGACAGGATCAGATGTCACAGTGGTACAGCTGCAGACTCTATGAACACTTCCTGTTGTTGTTGTTAGGTGCCGTTGAGTTGGTGTCCAATTCATAGCGACCCTACGTACAACAGGTAAAACACTTTTGTCAGTGCTTCTCTACAATCCATATGGTTTTCAATGGTGGACTGATTTTTGGGAGTGGGTTGCTGGGTCCTTTTCCCAAGCCTACAGTATCTGGTGTTCCCAGGTGGTCTCCCATGCAGGTACTAACCAGGCCTGACTCTGCTTAGCTTCCGAGATCTGACAGGATCGGATGCCACAGTGCTATAGCTGCAGTCTCTATGTGCACTAGTAAAAAGTAATTGTTTCTTGAGTAAACATCAATTTGAATAACACAGTAGAACAATTTCTAGCTCTGTAACATGTGTCACAGATGGAGAGTCAGCTATTTCATGAAGAATGATTGTTGTTGGTGTCCTTGAGTGGGGTCCAACTCATAGCAATTATATATACAATAGAACTAAACATTGCCTGTGCCAGGAACAGGAATGTTTTATTATTTTTATGTTTAAGGCTATTGTTGTAGACACTGTCTCAATCCATCTAGTTGAGGGTTTTCCTTGTTTTGGTTGACCTGCCGCACTCCCAAACATGATGTCCTTCTTCAGGGATTGGTCCCTCCTGACTACATGTGCAAAATACATAACATGTAGTCTAGACATCCATGCTTCCAAAGAGCACTCTAGTTGCACTTTTTCTAGGATAGCTCTGTCAGTTCTATTGGCAGTCCATGGTATATTCAATATTTGTCTCCAGGACCAAAATTCAAAAGCATCAATTCTTCTCCTGTTTTCCTTATTCAATATCCAACATTCAGAACCGTATGATGCAACTGAAAATACCATGGCATGAACTCACCTTCCTATTCACTGTGACAGGTATCTTTACTTTTCAACACTTTAAAAGACATCTTTTGCAACAGCTTTTCCCGGAGTAATGTATCTTGATTTCCTGACTGGCGTCTCTATGGTATTGATTATAGAACCAAGTAAAGCAAAGTCTTGGACAATCTGTCTTTTCTCCATTTATCTTGAAGATGCTTACTGATGAAGTTGTAAGGATTCTTGTTTTGTTGATGTTGAGTTGCAATACATACTGAAGGCTGTGTTTTTTGATCTTCATCAGTAAATGTTTCAAATCTTCTTCACGTTCAGAAAACACAATTCTGTCATCTACATAATGCAGGTTGTTAACGAGTCTCTGTCCAATCCTGATGCTGCGTTCTTCTTCATAAAGTCTAGCTTCTTGGATGATTTGCTCAGCATAGAGACTGAAGAGTTATGGTAAAAGGAAGTAGCCCCACCACACACATTTCTTGATTTTAAGCCAGGCAGTGTTTCATTGTTCTGTTTGAATGACTGCCTCCTGGTCCATGTACAGATTCCTCATGAGTACAATTAAGTGCTCTGGTGTTCCCATTATTCCCAATGTTATCCATAATTTGTTATGAACCAATCTAATCATTTCAAAATATTACTGTATGAACATATCCAAACTACAATATCCATATATATATAAGCTAAAAAAACACAAAAGTTCACCTTTCAAACTCTTTCATCCTGGTATATAAGCCTTATTTACAGCTCAAAAAAGATTTACAGGAATATGTTTCATTAAGTGTCAATGTAGATGTCTTAAGCTTTCCTTCCTAGATGAAATCATGAACGCTTTGTTACTATAAGTTCAAAGGGCAGGATAGATGTGCCTCTCACACCAAGGCCATATTGTAAGAAAATGACTTTAATAAAAAACTAGATTGTTTTTAATTTTACTTTTTAGGAAAGAACTCTGATTTCTATTAGTTGTTAAGTCACTGCTTAAAAAATGAGAACTTAATATAAGGGATGCTAAATAAGTACTAAGAGATCTCATTCTATCTAATGACATATGACTCAAATATGAGGAAATTGTAAGTTAAAGTTCCTACATCTGTAATAAAATTTTTGATGATCTTATGTTAATAACAACAAATCTGTATTCAAGTGAGAATGGGTATCACGTCAGTTAATTAGATTAACAAACACTGGGAAAAGATGAGTTTAACAGTTACAAAACTTGAACTTATAATATTGAACACACAAATATTTAAAGATTGGTTCAAGAAGAAAATGAAAAATATATTAAAATTGAATTAACTTACAAAAATGCCTTAAGAAGTAGAATATCTTCCAGAGAAAGAATCAAATGATAATGTCAAATGGGAGTACGGCTGTATTTAAAAGCAGGGAGATGCCAGCAGAGGGAGCTCAAAATATTCGGTCAGTAGAGACACTAAAGATTTAGTTAAGATAGTTGTTAAGCAGAGATATAAAGATGGGGAGAATTATTTAGCTTTATTTTATATGTGAATCCTCAGACACAAAGATATTTATGAAGGATTATAAGTCATTTGAAATTCTATAGTCTCAATTTTAATGGACGATATTAGTTGAAATTTTAATCTATTAAGGAAGTGCATGATCAGCAGCAATTAATGCCAATCTTACTACAATATATAAGGTAAAATATTAAAGGTATATACATACTAAGTGTTAGAGAACACAGGAAACTACTGAAATTGTTATTCGGTGTTTAAAACAGAATGGCCAAGCCTGGTGTGGTGGCACATGCCTGTAATCCCAGTAACACAAAAGGTAGAACCAGTGAGCTATGAATTTGATGCCAGAAGCAGCCTGTGTAATTTAGGGAGACCATGATTCAAAATAAGCAATTAAAATAAAATAAATGGGCTGGCGGTGGAGCCCAGTGGTAGAGCACTTGCAAAGTGTGTGTGAGGCCCTGGGTTCAACCCTTAAGTCCTGAAAATAAACAAATAAATAAGCAAAATGAAACAGAATGGCAAGCAAATCTATATTCAGCATAAGAAATGTAAATACAGTTTTAAAATAGGTTAATGCTAACTTAACAGAAAATGGACTTAAACAAATACGTTGTTGTTGTTAGGTGCTGTCAAGTCAGTGTCTGACACATAGCAAACCTATGTACAACAGGGAAAACCCTCTTATCGGTGCTTCTCTGCTATTCATAGGGTTTTCAATGGCAGATTGTTTTTTTTTTTTTTTTTCTTTTTTGGTGGTACTGAGAGTTGAACCCAGGGCCTCACGCCTGCATGCTCTGCAAGTGCTGGACCACTGAGCTGCACCCTCAGTCCTTTTTTGTTTTCACTTTTTTGAGACAGCGTCTCACTAAGTTATGCAGACTGCCTCTGGTCTCGAACTTGCAATCCTCCTGCCTCCACCTCCCGAGCTGCTGGGATTACAGGCATGCGCCACTGCACCTGGCGAAGATTGGTTTTTGAAAGCAGGTTGCTGGGTCCTTCTCTCAAGCCTGCAGTATCTGGTGTTCCCAGGTGGTCTCCCATTCAAGTACTAACCAGGCCTGACCCTACTTTGCTTCCAAGATCTGACAGGATGGGATGCCACAGTGCTATGGCTGCAGGCTAAACAAATATAGCAAGGAAATAATAAGATACAATTTATTTGCAAGGCTGTGATGGGAGTTGTTATTAATAAAATACATCAAATTAGCCAACTGGAAGCAAAATCTTTATGGGTCTTCTGATTGAAATATACTAACAAATTCTAATTTTCTATTTCTATAGAGATGGATGTGCCTGCAGCCATAACACTGTGGCATCTGATCCCATCAGATCTTGGAAGCTCAGCAGGGAGGGGCCTGGTTAGTGCTTGGATGGGAGACTGCCTTGGAACACCAGATACTATAGGCTTAGGAGAATGACCCAGCAACCTGCTCCCCAAAATCAATCAACCATTGAAAACTCTATAAATAGCAGAGAAGCACTAAGTGTTTTGCCTGTTGTACGTAGGGTCACTATGAGTCCAATACCGACTCGATAGCACCTAACAACAACAAAAACAACAACAACAACAAAAACAACAACAACATAGAGATGACTACTATATTGTATCTATTGTAACTGACATTATTAAGAATTTATAAATATTGAATCTGATCATTTGGGTGGAGATGATGTCATCACACATTTATACATATGGAAGAATAAAAATAAAGATGCCAAGGTGGATGTAGTTACTTTTATGGTACTTAACTCCTGGGATATTTTATTAACATTCATTGATACTGCTTGTGACTGTGACAAGTACAGTGATCAACTTCTGATTTCAGAGGGAATATCTAATGATGGAATTTGCAGGAATAGAAAGGTTTATTATATTGGAGAAAGGATGTAAAACTGAACAAGGGTTACTGTGGGAGTAAGATTACAATAGTCTCAAAACTTTTAGTAGAATATTATCCTATAAAAGAAGTCTTCTAAAATTATTGAACATGGGAAATTTTGCAGGTGCAGTCATATTAGAGGGTGTATTATAATCATTTTATGAATTAGCCCATAAAGAGCAGAAATTTTCAAGAACATGACAATCAAGAGTCCTATCTTTTTCCAAGTTTCTGTCCCCCTACTCTATAAAGATGGGTTAAACTATAAAGCTTTCCAATTATTGCTGTAGAATGTATTTCATAGAAATAATCCTATAAAACAGAAATATAAGGAAAGATATTTCCTGATTTTTAGAATATATATCACATGCATGTTGTTGTTGTTGTTAGGTGCCATCGAGTCGGTATCTGACTCATAGCGACCCTCATAGGGTTTTCAATGGCTGACTGTTTCGGGATTGCCTTGGGAGTGGATCGCCAGGTCCTTCTCCCATTTTTGTGGTGCTGGGAATTGAACTCGGGACCTCAGAGACTGCAGCGCAGCACTCTACCAACTGAGCTAAATCCCAGCCCTATCACATGCATAGAAGTGATTAAAATGAGAAAGTTGACAGGTCTAGAAATACAATTTTGGAATTTAAGTATAACAAAGCTAGTAGTGATTCCTTCATCTTTGGGTAATTTGGACTGAGTATGTAAAAATGTGGACTATAAATCTGAACCAGATATTTAACCAAATCCAGAATGTGCCAAAATCTGAAATAGGATTATAAGAATCCTGGAGATAGAATGGTCTACATTGTACCACTGCAGTGTCTGATCCTGTCAGATCTCAGAAGCTAAGCAGGGTTGAGCCCGGTAAGTACTTGGATGGGAGACTGTCTGAGAACACTAGGTGCTGTAGGCTTGGGAGAAGGATCCAGCAATCTATTCCTCAAAATCAATCAGTCATTGAAAACTCTATGAACAGCAGAGAAGCATGACAATAGTGTTTCCCCTGTTGTATATAGGATCACTATGAGCTGGACATCAACTCCATGGTATCTAACAACAACAACAACAACAACAACAACAACAAAGATAGAATTTAGGAAACAGATGTGGCAATCCACTCCCGAAAACAATCTCAAAACAATCAGGCACTGAAAACCCTATGAGGGTCGCTATGAATTCGACCTGACTCAGTGGTAGCTAACAACAATAACAAAAATAGCATTGCACCAGCACTGCAGTGTTTTCCAAGGAAATTATGTGTATTTGTGTGTATGTTTACACTCATTCACATTCATAGTGACATATAGTGTATTTAAGATAATTCTATATAATGAAAAAAAATTATAGTCCAGTTCTTCTCCACTAATGCTTTGTTATAGCTACACTGAGTTTGGAAAGAACTACAAAGATGTTTCTAATGACCAAGTATTGCAATCATGAAGGAAACAGCATTTTGAACCAAGTGGCGCATGAGTCTCTTCATGTTGAGATGAATCTCACTCCCACATAAACCTACATAACCCCACAAAAACAAAATTTTCCATATTAGTTTATTTTTCCTTAGAAAATTCATTATCAAGTGATTCTGAAATAGGAAAAATGATCTCTTCTAATGCTGTGGAAACAACTAAACCTTTAAGGATTTTATATAGTATTATTGTTGCTAGGTGCCATCAACTTGGATTGTACTCATAGCAACCATATGTACAACAGAACCAAACACTACCCAACCCTGTGCCATGCACACAATATTTTTATGTTTGAGCCCATTGTTGCTGTTCTCATTTTGAGTCATGCAACACAGCAAATGGAGATCTCAGGGGCTTTACTCTATTCCCATCATTAAGCTCAACACCACTCTTCCCCAGTCATTTCTTGAATGCCCTCTAGCCTGGGGAGCTCATTTCTCAGCACTGTATTTTTTAATGCTTCTCTGTTATTCATAGTTTTCAATGGCTAATTGCTTCGGGAATGGGTTGCTGGGTCCTTTTTCCTAGTCTGTCTTAGTCTGGAATCTTAGCTGAAATCTGTCTACCATGGGTGGCCCTGGTGGTATCTAAAGTACCAGTGGCATAGCTTTTAGCATTATAGCAAATGCAAGCTTCTGCAGCAAGACAAGCTGACAGACACATAGGAGATTTTATATCATATTTTAGTTTAAATCAAGTTGGAAAATTAATGCAAATTATTCTTGCAAAAGTATAACTCTAGGTAATTTAGGAATCACTATATATAGTCTAAGAAAAGTGAGTTACTAGACAATTTTACATGTATGTGGTGGTTATTGTGTCTATTTTTCCCTTTTTAGTTACACTGCACTATAAAATCTATAGGGCAAAGAAGAGTATACATTGTGATCTTTAGAGAAAGTTATAAAATTCAAAAACATAAATTTGGCATGAAATGATTGTATTTATAGATTTTTTACTTTAATAACCTGAATATACACAGTGTTCTCAATTACACAGCAATATTAAATCAAGGCAAATACCCCACTTTTTATAAATGTACATGTTATTGTGTTGTTACGTGCCATCAAATCAGGTACATGTAGGTTTTTCTAGATTTAATGATGTTTAGGCAAATAGTATACTCGTTTGGAAAAGAAATCCAATAGAATACTTAAAGTAATTATATAAATTAATGTGCAAATATATAGAAAAATATCAAAGGATTTAATACTATGCTCATATCTCACGATTAATGAGTACTGGAAAGAAATAGGTTACATGGTTCTTGTTGTTAGGTGCCGTCTAGTCAATGTCCAACTCATAGCAACCTACATACAACAGGCCAAGAGTATTGTTAGTGCTTCTCTGCAATTCATAGGATTTTCAATGGCTGATTGGTTTTTGGGAGTGGGTTGCCAGGTCTGTCTCCCAAGCCTACAGCACCTGGTATTCCCAGGTGGTCTCTCATCCAAGCACTAACCAGGCCCAACCCTGCTTAGCTTCTGAGATCTGACGGGATCATATGCCACAGGGCTATGGCTGCAGGCCATTACATGGTAGAATGTTAGTTTTATCTTGAACTTTAATACATTGTTGTTGAATTGGGGAAAAATGTTGTTTTCCTTTACTTTTATTCCCTAATATCATTTCTAAATGAAACATTATTGCCTGCAGTTGACAGCAATTTAGTTATTTCTCTAATTTTGCATTTTAAAATTTCATTGCATTAATTTTTTAAAAATTATATAACATTGGCAGAAATGTTTCCACTAATATGATTATAAATTAAGCCCCTGTGAAACTTGTTAGAAGGTAAACATTCTTACCATAGTAGTCTCTGCGATGGAGCCAAAGCTGTTTATGAATATGTTGCACGTGACATTAACAGGAAGACCTGAAATAAAGATTAAAACATAAGACCTGTTGTGATACTTATCTAAAATATCTTTAAATAATTCCTTGCTTCTCACTCCTGATGAAAAACACAGATATTTCTTTGTGTACATAAGTATGCTCAAAATTGAAGGTAGTCATTCTATCAAAGAATCTGGACTGAAAATCAGAAGGTTCAGGATCTACTTTGAACAGTGAAACTGACCAATATATACAGCATTTAGCCTCTCATGGTATGGGTTTCTTCCATCTAGATGAAAACCCTGTGAGTCAGATCTGACTAGGCACCTAACAACAGATATATCCAATGACTCTGTTACTATCTGATATAGTAAGTCCAATATCTGAGCGCCTTTAGGAACATTTCTACTGATCATTTCTTTTCTATTGTTTTGTATGTCTCATAAAATTTTGTAGAAAACTGGAAATTTTAGATAATATAAGGTGGCAATCCTCCACTTGTCTGTCATTTTGTTGTGCTGTGGTGGCTTGCATGTTACTGTGATGCTGAAAGCTATGCTCCCAGTATTTCAGATACCAGCAGGATTGCCCATGGTGGGCAGGTTTCAGCTGAGCTTCCAGGCCAAGACAAACTAAGGAGAAAGACCTGTCAGCCTACTTCCAAAACAATTAGCCATTGAAAACTCTATGAATAGCAGAGAAGCGCTAAAAAATATAGTGCTGGAAATGAGTGCCCTCCCCCCATGCTGGAAATCATCCAACGAATGACTGGGGAAGAGTTGCCTCCTCAAGGTAGAGTCGACCTTAATTATGGGGAAGGAATAAAGCCCCTGGGATCTCCATCTGCTGATGTGACACAACCAGAAATGAGAAGAGGCTACAAATAAAGAAATAGAATATTTTTATGGCTTCTGCAGTCTGAAATTCATTGAACATGTAATCAGAATGCACTGATAATTACTGGTGATTGGAATGCAAGAGTTGGAAATAAAGAAGGGGGCACAATATTTGGAAAATATGGCCTTGGTGACAGAAACGATGCTGGAAATCACAAGATAGAATTTTGTCACACCAATAAGTTACTCATTGCAAATACACTTTTTTCACCAACATAAATGGCTACCATACACATGGAAGTCACCAGATGGAATTATGGGAACCAAATTGACTACATTTATGGAAAGAGATGATGGAAAAGCTCTACTCCTGTAATCAATCAAGATCAGGTGCTGATTGTAGATCAAACCGTCTATTGCTCATAGGCAGATTCAAACTGACACTGAATAAAATTAGAATAAGAGCTCATCAGCCAAGGTATGACCTTGAGTGTATCCCACCTGAGTTCAGAGACCATGTCAATAACAGATGTGAAGACCAGAAGAGCTGCAGCATTACATCAAATACATAATTTATAAGGAAAGCAAGAGGTTATTAAAAAGGCAGAAAAAAATAAAAGACCAAATTATATGGCAAAAGAGACCCTGAAACTTGCCCTTGAACGTGGAGCAACTAAAGTAAAAAAGAAGACATGATAAAGTTAAGGATCTGAATGAAGATTTCAAAGGTCATATAGAGAAGACAAAGTCAAATATCATAAAGATAAGTGCAAAGAGTTGGAGAACCAAAAGGGAAGAATATGCTCTGTTTTTCCAAGTTTAAAGAATTGAAAAAAAATTAAGCCTCCAGGGGCAATGGTGAAGGATGCTACAGGGAAAATATTAAACCACTCAGGAAACATCAAAAGAAGATGCAAGGAATACAGAGTTATTGTACGAAAAAGAATTAGTAGATGACCAACCATTTTAAGAGGTGGCCTATGATCAGGAACCAATGGTATTGAAGGAAGAAGTAAAAAGGGTCTTGAAGGTGTTGGCAAAACACAGGCTTCAGGAATTGGTGGAATACCAATTGAGATAGTTCAACAAACACAGGGAGTGTGGGAATGTGCTCACTTGTTTATGCCAAGAGTGTAGGGAATTATCTAACCCTCATCTTGCCCCCCCCATCGGTAATCAAGGATCTCCCCTTGATTACCAAAGGAGTGACATTTGGTCTCACTCCTTATTTGAATGTCACTCCTAAATTGGTTGCACCTAGCCCCTCGAGCCCCCACCTGATTATTATCTAGAGGCAGTTAAGGCACTTAGTTACCCAAGGGCTATGTAAACTAAGCTTGTTCTGCACGTGAGGAAGCAAGAGGCAGGAGGGCTGGTGATGCTGATGGAGAGCTGTGGCTACTGATGGTAATGCTCAGAGCTATGAAGCTAATGGTGGTGGGAGAGCTGATGGTGATGCTGCTGGCTGCTAGCTTCCTGCTGGGAACTCTCTCTTCATTTGACCACAGGGGAAGAAAGAACTCTCTCTGGATTCGACCAGCAACATGAAAGCATCTTTCCTCGTGACCAGAGAACAGGAAACTAGACAGTGCTCTCAAGGACTACCAGCAAGCTGAAGACAGTCCCTTCACCCGGCGCCTAGGGACAAAAGCTGAGGACAGTCTCTGGTCCCAGTGCCAGAGGCAGAAGAGCCACAGCTGCCCCCGAGGCAGCAGAAAGAGCTGCTATCACTCAGTTTATAATACTTCTTTGTGTTTCTCTCTGCCCTTCTCAGGGGAGGAGGGGGGGGCAGGGAGATTTTTTCTTTCTCCCGATTGCCCCACATAGAGGTGGCTCCGAAAAACTTGTTTGGGTTTTGTTCTGCCCTTGGGGGGGGGGAGGGGAGAGAGAGAGAGAGAGAGAGAGAGAGACAGAGACAGAGACAGAGACAGAGACAGAGACAGAATAAAGAGCTGCTTTTGGTTCCTCTAAGGCAAAAGCACCGAGGCTTTTCCTTTCTCCCTTCTCCTCTGGAGGTATTCCCAAGGGCTGTAGGAGTCCACGCCCCTCACCTGAGGATCCCAAGTCACTTTTGATTAAGATATCTGTGTGCATGGCAGCGCCTCCTGTCTATTCAGGCCAGATGGGGAGGTGTTTGCCCCACACAAGAGTTTTGGAAAACAGCTACCGTGAGTGTTGGAACAGCTACCTGGCCAACTGATTGGAAGAGATCCATATTTGTGGCTACTCCCAAGAAAGGGGATCAAACTGAATGCTGAAATTACCAAACGATATCATTAATATCATATACAAGTAAATTTTGTTAAATGTCATATAGACGTTGAGTGCAGCAGTATATTGATGGGGAAGTGCCAGGAAAATCAAGCTGGATTCAGAAGAAGGCATGGATCCTGGGACATCATTGCTGATTCCAGATGGATATTGGTTTACAGCAGAGAACACCAGAAAGATGTCTATGTTTGGTTGACTATACAAAGGCATTTGACTGTGTGGATCACAACAAATTGTGGGTAACATTGTGAAAGATGGGAATACCAGGGCACTTAATTGTTTTCATGAGGAATCTGTACATGGATCAGGAAGCAGTCTTTTGAATAGAAGAAGGAAACACTGCTTGGTCTACAGTCAGGAAAGGTGTGTGTGTGGGCTGTATCCTTTCACCATACCTCTTCAATCTCTATGCTGAGCAAATAATTTGAGAAGCTGGACTTCAGGAAGAAGGATGTGGCATCAGGATTGAACAAGATTCATTAACAACCTGTGTTATGCAGATAACACAACTTTGCTTTCTGAAAGTGAAGAGGATTTTAAACATTTTCTGAATGAAGATCAAAGAACACAGCCTTCAGTACGGAGTTCACTGAAACATCAACAAAACAAAACTCCTTACAAGTGGGTCAGTAAACAACCTCATGATAAATGAAGAAAAGATTGAGGCTGTCTAAGATTCTTCTTTACTTCGTTCCACAGTCAACATACAAGGAAGCAGCAGTCAAGGATTCAAAAGTCCCGCTGCACTGGGAAAAGCTGTTGCAAAAGACCTCTTTAAGCTATTGAAAAATAAAGATGTCACATTAAAGACAACGTTATGCCTGATTCATGCTGTGATATTTTCAGCTGCATCATGTGCTTTTGAAAGCTGGACACTGAATAAGGGAGACAGGAGAAGAATTGATGCCTTTGAATTATGGTGCTGGAGATGAATATTGAATATACCATGGACTGCCAAATGCAAAAAACAAAATAAAAATACCCCCAGATCTTCCTAGAAGTGTCACCAGAGGGCTGCTTTGAAGCAAGGATGGCTAAACTGCATCTTACTTTGAATATGTTGCCAGTAGGGACCAATTCCTGGAGAAAGACATTATGTTTAGGAGAATGGCAGGTCAATGAATAAAAGAAAGAGGCTCAACTAGATGGACTGACATAGTGGCTGCAACAATGGGCTTAAACATGAAAAAGATCATGTTCATGGCACAGTATTAGGGAGTGTTTTGTTCTATTGTACTATTCTATTGTATTGTTCTCTGAGTAGGACCTAACTCGATGGCACCTAACAACAACAAGGTGATTATATTGGAATCTAGATCCCCAACCTCCAACTCATAGTTTGTTTTTGCTACTTTTTCTTATTCTTTGTTTTTCAGTGGCTTAGCTGAACTAATGCTGTTAAAGTCTGTATTTTCCTATATTGCACAGCTGCTGAACTCTCTTCAGTGAGCTTAGTGGTCAATTAATGACTGATCAGATTTCCTGAATTCCTTGAGCTTGGAAATCATCTGCTGTTTCCCAGAGGATTCATATTTGCTTAGGGGCATGCCCTAAATGCTTAGGCATTTTACAACTCAACCTTATTCTTCATTTCTTGTTAGCACAGGGCCTGCAAAGAATGAAATGGACACAGTATCATTATGTTTTAAAGGTACCATGTTCTACTTGTTTCTGGTCCATCCATGCCACATTAGTCCAGCAATTTCTGAGTAATCTTTTTATCCTAGCTATCGATAAGTAGTTTTCAAAAATTTTATGAGGAATGAAGCTCAGGGAAGATTGTAAATCTGTTGCTGCCACAGATAGCACCTGTTTAGCAGTTTCTGGCCAATCTGTTACTTCTTTGTGCCAATGCAAAAGCTATTATATCCACCTGATACACTAATATGTTTAGCAATAGAGCAAATAACTGCTATAGCATCCATATGGCAAGTTGTGCTTTTAAATTATTCATTACATTAGACATCCTTAGCCTGAAAAGCAAATTACAGTAGTTGCAGATGTTTTCTGCAGCCAATTTCCTTTTAAATATCCTGTAAAGAAATAGAACATGATTTTGGGTTTAGAGATGAAATGAAAACAATGTATCAAATTATAATACAAAGACTTGGCAATGATGTTACCGGTATTCACACTTGGGAAAAATGTTCATCAGGAAGATATAGAGCAAGCAAGCAATTATACAAACAAATGTTCATAAGAATAGCTCTAAGGACTTTTTAACATAATGTTTTAAGACTTCCTCCTTTTTAAAGGCATGAAATACAACTGAAGATTAAATTTTAAAATAATTCAATATAAAGATTTTTACTTTAGATTAATGTACACATCACAAGGAAGATATTGTTTTATTTTTAATGTGCAAAGCATATTTGATGACTTTAAGTCCAGATTTAAATATATTCATTAGGTTGTTTGTTGTTAGGTGCCCTTGAGTCATGTCTGACTCATAGCGACCGTCATAAAGTTTTCAATGTCTCATTAGGTGTCTTTAAAAAGTTTGTGAATTATGGCATAAAAGCAGAATTTAGTTTGTTCTTCCTCTCTCTTTTCTCCTCTTGTCTTTCCTTTCTGGAAATGTCATTCTCAAGCCATTTAGGTAGGGAGTGTAAGATAGGTTTTGTGCTTGGGATAGATGCAGGGAGTTTGCCGGAGAGAAGCATGTCTGTGCAGAGGGGTTACACGGGACAGGGTATTCAAACCAAAGTGAGTGAAGATTATGTTCCCATAATGGGACAGCCCAGTGGAGGTGTTAGAAACAGAGAAGATCTAGGAGTGCATCCCCACCCTCACCACCCACAGGATGCAGAGCTGGAATCAGAACAGGGTTCTATGCAGAGAGATGAAACTGAGTATGTTTTAGAGTCACATCAGGGAGACAAGGGCATTTGTGCAGAAGAGGCAGTAGCAGCAGACAACAGAAATTCATCAGATTTTGATAAAATAAGGAATTTATATTGATGATAATGGAAATTAGGTTCTTTCTGTCAGATTAGGGGGTTAAGATTGGGAAATTTTAAAATGAGACTAAACCTATAGTATTGGCGATATCAGTGTGAATTTGTGGTCTTCAACAGATGAGTAAATATAGATGCATATACATATATGTATATGTATGTGTGGCACATGTATGTTTGTATATGTATGTGTGTACATATGTGTGTTTATGCTTATTAGATGTGTGTCCTGTATTGTTGTTGTTAGGTGCCGTCGAGTCGGTATCCGACTCACAGCGACCCTCATAGGGTTTTCAATGGCTGACTGTTTCGGGATTGCCTTGAGAGTGGATTGCCAGGCCCTTCTCCCATTTTTGTGGTACTGGGAATTGAACTCCGGGCCTCAGAGACTGCAGCGCAGCGCTCTACCCACTGAGCTAAATCTCAGCCCGTGTCCTGTATAGATATATGCTAATATGCACCAAATTGCTTAGAGAATACTGTCGTATTGTGTTGGTCCAGGTTAGACTTAAGGGTTGCCAAAGACCAACTGAGAGACCAAAAATTAGGGTCAAAGAAAAGTAGTAAAATCTAGGAATGGTTGGAAGATATTCTTGTGAAATAATGTTTTATTGTCTAATGATTGCACTTCTATGGGCAATGCAAATTTTTTATGTTACAATTATTTCTAGTTTCACATGACACCAAGAAGCTTTTATTTCAAAATGGAGGAACTAAACAGTTTTTTTCTTTCTGTAAATAAAATGATGATATTATTGAATAAAAATGAGAATAAATTATCATACCAAAGAGAATTAGAGGAAACTCCTAATTAGTATAATGATATAAAATATAGAAAGATGAAAATGGTTGACTGATGAAACTCAACAATGTATAACATAAATGCAGATGAGAAGTATACAGATAAGGGAAAGAGGTAGAGAACAGGGGCCCACAGGTAGAGGCTATGGCCATATGCCTCAGAAGTTGTTTGTTTCTCATCCATGTTCCTGTTGTGCAAGAGTGGGTTGGTAAGTGGTTAGCTCTGACAAAGTATTGAATAAATGCAAATAACTTTTCTGATACTTGTCATTACTTCAAAACTAAACCCTTATTTTGGTAAACCTAGTCAAAACTCAACACTCAAGATAAACAAAGCTCTGGCCAGGGCAATGCTTCTCTGTCAGATTTCCCTTTCAAGAGACAATAAGCAGAAAAAGGCCCTCCTATCTCTCTCTCTCTCACTCTATCTCTCTCCCATACACACACACACACAAACACACACAGACACACACAGCAGACACATGTATCAGTACCCATGCAAATTAACTCAGTTCCTTCTCAACTACAGATCATTCTATTATACATAAGAAATACAGTAGTTTAACAAGAGTGAACAATATGAATAAATATAATTTTTCCTACAGGAAGTAAAAAACATTGAGCAAAGAAGAAAAACAGAAGAGGTAGAAGGCAACAAAAGAGGTATTAGCAATCTATTTAGTGCAAAGGAATCTTATAACATCTGCTTTGTAAAGGGCTTACAAAGCAATCAGATTAGGATTATTACCAGAAATAACTAATTTTAATTTTTTGAGTGTTTGACTTGGAGAAATGGAATTACACACAAGGCAATGAACTGCTGCTTCTCATCCTTGGCATTTTTAGACAATTTAATTTTTTACAATAAAACAAAGACATAACATAGCATCTTTTTAGACCATCCTGTAATACAACTACCACAAATTCACATTCAAGGAAATGGTTTTTAAAAAAGCAGAGGGAAGAGACCAAAATGCAATTATAGAACTAAAATCTACCCAAACATACAAGAAGTGAAGAAATGACAATATGTATTATCAATTAAGTGACTTAGAGGACATACATCCGTAAACGTAGAGGGAAAAGACAAAAGGGTGAAGGGTAAGAAGGAAATGTGTTAGAAATGGATAGTGGAAGAGATTAGATTTTTCTTAAAAGGGAGTTATTTTGGAGAAACACTGTAACACAAAACAATGCCAGGATGAGCAATAATCTTCATAAAGTGCCCAGAGTCAGAAAAATAAAGGATATATATGATATATATATATATATATATATATATATATATATATATGAGCAGAAATCAAAGTAGAATTTGATTTCTTTATAATGTTAAATGTCAGTAGGCAATGTAAGCATCTGTAAATTTCTGAGCTAGAATTTAGTAGCTTGATAATTGTGTAAAGTTTCTCTTAATGTCAAAAACATAACAAGATAATCCTGGAATGACCCACTGTACAACAGGGGAAACACGATTGTCAGTGCTTCTCTGCTGTTCATAGGGTTTTCAATGGCAGATTGATTTTTGGGAGGGGGTTGCCAGGTCCTTCTCCCAAGCCTACAGCTTCTGGTGTTCCCAGGCGGTCTCCTATCCAGGTACTAACCAGGCCCAACCCTGCTTAGCTTCCAAGATCTGACTGGATCGGATTCCACAGTACTATAGCTGCAGGCATCCTGGAATGATATTGAGTGATTAAATGAAATGACCTGTCAAGCCTTGAAATGACTTGGAGGAAACTTAAAGGCATACTGGTAATAAGAGAAAGAAGTGAATTTGAAAAGTCTATACACTGTATAATTCTAATTACATGACATTCTGGAAAAAGTCTAGGAACAGTACAAGGTAGAATGGTTGCTAGCCCTTGGGGGTAGTGGAAGGAGGGAGAGAGGGATGCTCATAGCTTAAGCACAGGAGATTTTTAGAGCAGTGAGTTATTCTGTGTGATATAGAAATGGTGAACATATGTTATGCATTTGTCAAAACTTGTAAGAAGTATACAACACAATTAGCTCTAATATAAATTATAGACTCTAGTTATTAATAATGTACCATCAATGGTTTATTAGTTATAATAAATGTACCACAATAATAGAAGATGGCAATAATGGGGCAAACTATGGGAGATGGGAGTACATGCACCTGGAAACCACTTTTTCTGTAAAACTGAAACTGCTGTAATACAAGCCTATTCATTTAAAAACAGACAAATCAGAGCTCAGAAAATATATCAATCTTATTCCTTTCCTGAAAATGAAATTGTATTTTATTAATTTTTCTTGTTGATTTTGATATGTGGAGACAGACAAATAAAACCTAAACAGTTAAACACTTTCTTATGGTCTTATTAGCTATTTATGTAAATTACTTTCTAAGTTACTTTCTATGTTATTTTTCTCTTTAGTCATTAACACTTTAATCCATAAAGTGAGGATCAAATCACTTAGTTTATCGTAGTATGTATTTACACGTTACATATCCCATTCCTTATGACTCTTTCAAAAATCATTCGGCTAATTTTGCCTCAATTTAAATTTTTTAATTGACACAAAATTTTGCATATTTATGGGGTGCTACGTGATGTTTTCATATATATATCTTATATTTTTATATTTCATATATATTTTTATATTTCATATGTATCTTATATTTTTTATTGCTGTTGTTAAGTGCCATCGAGTCAGGTCCAATTCATAACGTCATAGTAATCCTCATAGGGTTTTCAATGGCTGATTGTTTTGGGATCGCTTAGGGAGTGGATTGCCAGGTCCTCTCAATAAACACACACACACACACGCACGCACACACACACACACACATCTCTCTATACATATTTAGATACATATATATATATACATATATATTTGTATATATATACATATATATACATATATATATATATATATATATATATATATACATGTTATGTAATGTTCAAATCACAATAAGCCTATTTCCTTAAACATCTATCTTTCTTTATGGTGAAACATTCACAATTCTTTCTTCTAGGTGATTGGAAATGTACAGTGTGTTATCACCATCTATAGTCACCTTATGTGAAACAGAGCACTAGAACTTATCTTTCCTAACAGTATTATTGATAACCCTTTCATCCCTCCTTACTAATCTCCTCAGCCTCTGGTAATCACTACCTTACTTAACTTCTGTGTGATCAACTTTCTAAATTTCCACATATGGGTGAGATCATATCATATGTCTTTCTGTGCCTGTCTTATTTTACTTAATATATATTTCATTTCTCTCCATGTTGTCACATATTACAGGATTTCATCCTTTTATGGATGAAGAGTAGTACATTGTGTGGTGTATATACATATACAATGCATTTCCTTTATTCATTCATCACTTCATGGACACGTAGGTTGATCCTTTTCTTGTGAATTGTTGTTGTTAGGTGCTGTCGAGTCAGATCCAACTTATATGAGCTCTATATAGGGTTTTTAGTGGCTGATAGTTTTGGGATTGTTTTGGAGTGGGCTGCCAAGTCCTTCTCCCATTTTTTGCAGAATAGAACTATTGTATATAGTGCTACTGTGACTAGTGCTATGGTAAATGGGAGTGCAAATGTCTCTTTAACATAGTGATTTACTTTCCTTTGGATAGAAATGGTGCCCATTAATGAGCTTCCTGGATCACAAGTAGTTCTATTTTTAATTTTTTGAGGAACCTCCATGTTGTTTTCGACAATGACTGCACTAACTTATGTTTCCACTAACAGAATGTAAGCATTCCCTTTTCTTCACATTCTCATGAGTAGTTATTATCTTTACTATTTCATAAAAACCCTTCTAACTAGAGTAAGCTGGAGAAGGATGTGGCAACCCACTTTTGAAACAATCAGCCATTGAAAGCCCTGTGAAGGTAACTACAAATCAGATCCAACTCAAGGACACCTAACAACACAACTAGAGTGAGGTGATATCTCATTGTGGTTTTGGCTTACATTTTCCTGATGATTAGCTATGAGAATTTTCTCATATACTTGCTGATTATTTGTGTATCTTTTTTTTGTTTTACAAACATCTTGGTCTATAACTCATGTATAAGTTGGATTATTTTTTCCTATTGAGTTGTTTGAATTCCTTATAGATTATAATGACTGTTAATCCCTTATTAGATGTATACTTTACAAATTCTTTCATTCTGAACATTGTTTCTTCACTCAATTGACTGTTTCCTTTGCTGAACATAAGGTTACTAGTTTGATATAATCGTTTGTGTCCCGCTTTTGTTCTGTTTTCTGTGCTTTTGGTGTCTTAACCAAAAAATCCTTACCCATCTCAGTTTCCTGATATATTTCCCCTATATTCTTCTAGTAGTTTTGTAGTTTCGTTCTTGCATGTAAGTCCTTAATAAATTTTGAGTTAATTTTTATATGTAGTGAGAGATAGGGGTCCAGTTTAATTCTTCTGCATGTAGATGTTCAATATTCCCAGCACTAATTATTGAAGAAACTGTTCTTTCCCTAAATTATGTTCTTAGTATCTTTGTTTAAAATCAGTTGGCTGGAGATGTATGGGTTTACTTCTAGAGTCTCTATTCTGTTCCATTGGTCTCTACATCTGTTTCATGTCAATATTATGCAAGTTTGATTATGATAGTTTTGTAATATATTTTAAAATCAGGTAGCACAATGTCTTGCTTTGTTCTTTATGCTCAAGACTGCTCTGGCTATTCGGTGGTTTTTGTGGGTCCATATGAATTTTTGGGATTTTATTTTTCTGTGAAAAATGTCATTGAGATACTGATACGGATTGTATTGAAACTGTAGGTCACTTTATGCAGTATGGAGACATTTATTTTTTAAAAAACTTTTTAGGCTAGTATAATACTACATTACTGATATTCATGCCCCTAAAGTCTCATGATTTTAATTTCTTTTCTTTGACAAATTGGATTGGAAAGCTATATTACCAAATTTAAATTAGTTCATTTAGACAACTAGCTAAATCTCTTCAAAAGTTTTAATGAAAGGAAAAGACATTTAATCTAGACTGCAGGGGGATTGTATTTGTATTCTTGTGAGCTACCACATGGAGATAATCATTTAGATACTATTAGAAGAACAGGGTTTTCACTTCACACTTCTGTTTGATGAGCTTCTTTCTCAAGGAGGTGAGGTGGGTCTGCAGGTACTAACAGAAGGACTGATCTTCCTTGCTTCCTTTCTTTTCATAATATTTTGTTAGGTATTGGATCAAATTTGTTAGTATTTCAGTATTTTTCTATTAGCCATAAGGAAGAAATATAATTTGCACAATAATATGAACTTCAATATTGGGAATGGAATGGTGATAAAAAGATTATGATATTTTACTGAATAAAACAAAAAAGTGTTGAATATGATTAATTTGGAAGTGGAGTTATGAGTGCATTGAAGTCAATAACATTTGTTTTTGGAAAAAGATGAAAAAGCAGCACTATAACTAAACCAAATATGCTTATTTATTTTTATAATATTAATATTTTTGTAAATCAAATGCAGCATACATTTCTTTTTCTAATAATGAATGAAAAATATCTTTAAAAACTATGGTATAGAGAAAAATCTCCATCCTCTTTTTTAAGGACACTGGGAGAATCTTCTAATCTCAAAACAAAATATTCTTCTTGGAATTGACTTGCTTATGAGGTTATTTTTAGGAATATATTTTACTTTAAAAGAACCAGTATTAATTTAAGGCAAAATCAAATCCTTGTACTACTTTGTGGTCTTACACATAAATAGTAATAACTGATCACATTTTAAAATGATTTTAAAATGTCTGTTAAACTATTAAAATGATAAAATAGAACTTAACTTTTTAAGAGAACAGTATATCATTGGAACTGCTGTTGTGTATTTAATAACTTATCTGCATTTTTATTAAAAGATCTGTTCAGGCTGTTTGTATGCTTTTTAAATATTCACAAACATTAGAAATAGAATTTATTTTCCTCTTTACTTTTTAGTGAGAAGGAAAGTAATACTTCTAAACCAGTGAATATGGAGCCACCACAGAGAATTCACTAATTATTGGTTTTATTTCTTGTAGTATACACATATGACAACTGTGTATTTTTTTCAAGGTCAAACCAAAATTAGTTCTCAGGCTAGAGGTGTAGGTCAGTGATAAATTCCGACTTGCATAGCATGGACAAGGTCCTGGGTTTGATCCCAGCACCACACACAAAAAAATAAAGTTCTCAATTTAATGACACTGACACTTTTTTTCTCAATTTGAAAAAGATCTTAAAACTGAAATTTCTTGCTTTCACTTGTAGCATACATCCCATAAGTTGTGCTATTTTCTCACAGCTTAATACTCACTGTTTTTCTTCTGTGATCATAAAAATATTTTTTAGTTGAAAGTGTAAAACAAATCAAGAGCTGTAATCTAAAATTTGAATGTTAAACTCATTTTAAAATTGAAACAATCAGACTCATAATATTTGACTCAGATTAGCAATAAATTCCACTCTTTTTTGTCCTGCCACCCACTCTTCATATTTTTATTCTTCTCATATTCTTATACCACTGCTAAGTAATACTTTCATTTCTTTTTCTCTCATAAATACAAATTCAGGAAGAGAACAATAATTGCAGATAACTTTTTGACCTTCAAGAATGAAAATAACTTAACTGCACCCTGTGGGAAAAGTATGCATTCTTACACCTTACTTCTTTATTGAATAAGGTAATTGGGGACATGGAGACACCTTTCTAATCTTTTACTCTAAAATTAAATTCCAGCATATGTTGGTCCAGATAGGTCACATATAATGTGTATAAATATGTTGCTTACCACTATGTCAAACATAAGAATAAGAACTGGTACTCTTGATTCTTACCTTCTTTCCTAGAAATTCTGATTTGGTAGAATTCTGATTTGGTAGGTAGAATAATGTTTGAAACATTACTGGTGGCTTTTAATTATCCAGTCCCTTCCTCATTAAGTAAATTAGACAACTAATTTTCCATCGTATGCACAGTACTACTGTGAGAGATTAAAAATATGGGAAGGGGCTAAGGGTAAACCTTGGTGATAAAGGCCTTGCCCATCAGTACAGGGCAGTTGGATAACTAGCACGTCAAGGGGTGTGAGGGTAGGAGCAGGGAAGGTTTATTGTCAGAGCTTAAAGAAGCTTTTATTTCAGTTAGTGAGAGAATAGATAGGAGAATTAAATAACAGACATATAAAAATATTATATACTCTCAAATCTCATCTCTACCCTTCCAACAGGCTTGGAGGGCTATAAATGGATTAAAATCGCATGCAGATTGGATTGTAGTATAGAACTGCCACGCTAACAAGTGACTATGAATCCAAATCCCATGCAATTCTAATCCATATCTGATTTTTTTAGCCCTTTAAAACTGTTAAAAGGGAGCAGATTAGATTCAAGAATATAAGGTATATATTCCTATAATAAATGGCCAATATACAGTAAATAGTGAGGAAATACTGTTGGCTCACAGAAGGTGCACTATGATGTATATAACCATGGTAATAAGTTTCTGACTGGCATAGTATTTGAAAGATTATTGGAAAAAAGCATTAGAATTTATGGTGGAATCAATTTTAAAATTTATCTTGTCTAAGCACATATTAAACATATATATGAAGTAGTAAACAAAATCATTACCTTTAAAATTAGGTCTGATTCTTGCATCATACCCAGATGTCCTTCCCATTAATTTATCCAGAAAGTCAGAAGGTGACATTGGAGTACTGCGAGATCTTGCACTATTTGTTTCCTTTGTGGCAACCAAACTACAAATGAACAAAAGCAAAAGAAAAATCTAAAAACCGCTACTTACAAAATAAAATAAAAATCATAGTGAAAATACCTTTAACAAAAAGAGAACTTTAAATACCATACAGGGAATATCATGAGACATATGTGGATTTATAACCAGTATTTATAAAGTTTTGATCCACTCAGAGGCGGCTTTATTTTGTATTAAACCTATATACAAAGTCTCCTTCCAAATTATTAGCTTTTCAAAATTATATTTACACAAACTTGATATCTGATTGCAATTTTTAAAATTGTTTTGAACTAAAACTATCCCTAGTGTTTGAGCCATAAAAATATGAATGTTCAGCTATGAAATATAATTCTTATTGCTTTTATTGAAGGAAAAACTTTTAAGGTTCTGTGATAAAACTTCTATACAACAGATTAAACAATGATGTTCATTCTTTCATAGTGTTCCCTATATTACTATCAAACCCAGTTAAATTCATTCTATATACTATTAAACTACAGTATATTGAGTTTAGATCTAGAATTGTGTCAAGATTGAGAAATGACCATAAATGTGGTCTGTGGTATGATTAAAACTTATGTCCAGGGAAGGCCAAGTGTTCCTGTTCTAATGAGTATCTGGCTATGTGGCCAAGGATGGCCTTGGAATTGCAATACTTCTGGTTGGGCCTACAGAGTGCTGTGATTACAGGTATGAGCCTCTAAACCCTGCTTCAAACATTTTGTTTTTTTTTATGGAGCTGCCCTCCCTAAAAATTCATAATGTGACTGAACTTCTGTCCAAGTTCTCATTTACTTAGGTTGGTCCACAGAAGGCCTCAGTCTGCTAATTAAAGTCAAATAATTCGTTTTACCCACAGAGCTTTGCACAGGAAAATAAATCTGACTTTTTGAGAACTCATCATCTTTGGAACTAATGTGTTCAAGGGTGTTGCTTTGTTGAGATTATCACCCACCCCACCCTCATAGCTCTGTCACTCAACTCAGAACACTGGCAAACCCGGAACCATCTTAGTAACCACCTGATCATAGTGTGATCAAATTATTAAATTTCTTTTGTTTCTCTTGCTATAATATTAGTGAGTAGTGAAAATGGGACTTAAAGCATCACCATTTATCTGTCTACCACATGGATATATGAGTGATTCATAGGTAGAATTCAAAACCAGTCTTAGTGGCAAAGTTAGAATAGTATTTCTGAAAGCACTGTATCATAAAACAAAACAAAACAAAACAAAACAAAAACAACAAAAACAGTGCTGTTAGCTGTGGCCCTATCTAGTGCTTCTGTGTAATTCTGAGCAACCTAAGTCACTTATCTTCTAGTGACTCATTCTGTTGCTTCCTCCCCGAAAGAAGCTTCTCTTTCCTTTCCTGTTGGTTGTAGATTGTTGTTGTTGTTGTTGTTAGGTGCCGTCAAGTCGGTATCCGACTCATAGTGACCCTCTGTACAACAGGGGAAACACTATTGTCAGTGCTTCTCTGCTGTTCATTGGGTTTTCAATGGCAGATTGATTTTTGGGAGGGGTTTGCCAGGTCCTTCTCCCAAGCCTACAGCTTCTGGTGTTCCCAGGCGGTAACCCATCCAGGTACTAATCAGGCTGGACCCTGCTTAGCTTCCAAGATCTGACGGGATCGGATGCCACAGAGCTACGGCTGCAGGTGGTTGTAGATTACTTTATGACTTTTTAATCTCTGATTATTACTGCTTAATGTCATTCCCTACTATTATAATTACTTGGAAGTTTTTTCTAATGCAAAAACTCATAATAATAAAAAGAAGAAAGGAGAAAAAAACTACCTTATCAATAATACTAAAATTTTCCTCTACAATCTGGTCTTAAGTGACTTTTTCCTATCCTATTCCCTATGAGTTGGACCTGACTTGACAGCACCTAACAAAACAAAACAAAACAAATTAAATAGCATTTGCTCATATTCTTTGCCCAGAATATAGAGCAGAAAGGCATTGTTCAAGATACATACCACTACTTCTAAAACATTCAATTTCCTTTGCAAAAGATCCCTTTTTTCAGTTACTGGAAGATAAATTTGTATTCTCTCCTACCAACCAGTTTCTTTGTATTAGAGACAATAATGCTCTGCCCCTCTCCTTAAGAAAAAAAAAATGACTATGTATAACAACAGTGTATCAGCTGGTATGTTGATGTGACAGAGAATCTGACAGAAACAAATTTATAGGGGGAGAGATTTATTGGAACCTCATGGTCAGAGGATTTCCATCCAAAGAGGCAGGGAAGGCATATGACATATGATGTGGCAGCAGGGAAGGTATGGTGGGGCCTGTGTCCAAGAACCTTATAGCATGGCAAATCAGGGACAGAAAGCAACCAGAGAAGGGGTCTGGGTAAAAACCTTCAAAAGGCCCATCCACAGGGAGCCACTTGCACAAAGCTAGAATCCCACTTTCCAAAGTTCCTATAGCCTCCACAAAGAGCACAACCAGCTGGGGGCACAATGTTTAACTGCAAGATCCTTAGGGAACACTCAGATCCAAATCATAAAAAGCAGACAAATTTGTAAAAGGGAGACAGAGATATACATGATAAAAGACAGAAAAGGGAAGGCAGTGGAGGTAGAAATTGGAGTGATGCTCATGTAATACCGCTGAGAATGTAAAAGGGTAGATCACTATAGAAAAAGGTTTAGATATATCAAAATCAGGATGCACATATATAGATAAATATTCTCACAAGAAGGCATGCATGTAGAAAGGAGACCATTGCTGGGGAGGGTAGGAGTGGGGGAGGAGGGTCATGAGAGGGTAAGGGAGAAGTTATGTAAGCAATGTACAATGAAATGTATAGATGAAAATGCCATAATGAGACCCATTAAGTTGTACGTTAAAAATTACTATAAAAAAGTTAAAAAACAGAAATTGGAGTGATATACAAGAGTAATTTTATATCTTTAGGCAGATAAATGCTAAATTTTAGTAATAGTCACTTTCATAATTTTTTTTGGAATACTTAGTTGACTCCATCACTTCACACATAGTTTGTAAGTGCTCTACCACTGTGCTGTACCCCAGCCCATTTTTCCTTTTTGAGCCAGAGTCTAAGTTCTGCAGGCGTCAAATTCGTGGTCCTCCTGCTCTACCTCCTGAGTTGCAGGAGTTATAGGCTTGTGTCACCGCACTTGACCACATTCACACAATTCTTATCATTCAAAAAATCTGCTTTCAATATTCAAATAGAATATGCAAACAAAAAAATCTCATTTTTCAGCTCATACTAAGCAACTATTTTTCCATAGCAATGAGTTATCATAATAGTTTGATATTGGAATCAATATGACGAATAAGAGTGACAAACTTCCAATATTATCTCTAAAGATGTCATCTGTGTTTTTTAAATTATTGCTCAAAACTCAAGAAGTGATGAGAACTGGAATGTTAATGGCATGTGATCCTTGTATTTTCTGCAGTATGGAAAATACATACTACAGTTGCTTAAAAATATCTGAAATACTGAATATCTATACTAAGATAATAGGGTTAAACAATGAATGTATGTAAAGCTTTTATATGGTGAATGTGATATGCTTTTACTAATGGATACTTCTGTACTGACATTTTGACAACATGAAGGCATAGAAAGCAGCAGTTTTGTGTTGTGTTCTACTTGATATATTCTATGTATTCCAAAGATCTATATGGAAATAAGGTAATTCCCTATATCTCTCCAGATCACTAGTGAGCCACTGTCACAAAGCATGCAAACACACTATACTTGTCCTAAATTCCTGGCTGAATATTTCAAATTCTCTTGTCAAACACTATCTACTTTCAACATCTAACTTGTCTATTTAATAATTAAATAATAAAAACATTATTGTTGAAATATGATGAAAATAATTCTTAGCCTTTTCAAATGTTAAGAATTCATTGCCATTAATATTTTAATTGCATTTCATTTCTCTTGATATTTTCAAAAAACAATAAGCAGGCTGCTGCAATAATTGTGCTTTCTTGAAATTTTGACATCAGTCCTGCTAAACTTCCTTCTGAGATATGTTCTTGTCTCCAAAATTATTTGCTTCTAAATGTATTATACAAACATCATGACATTGACTCACCAGGATTGGGAATAGATATAAATGAATTTTATAAAGGATAAGGATTTTATGAGTAGAAGCTCATTCACTTATTTATTCAGCAACCATTACTGATGCCTGCCAAAGAGTCTGCATCATATCTGGAAGAGTTTCAAAGAGGAAGATATTATAAATAAATAAGTATCACACACACACACACACACACACACACACACACACAACCTCAGTGTTTAATCATTTGAATGATTAAATGAATTTAATTATTTAACGATTTTAATCATTTAATGAACTTAATGATATAATGAATTTAATCATTTGAAATCCCCCACACGTCTGTCAGTTTCTTGCATGGTGGGGGATTGTGTGTTGGGAGAGCTCTGCCACTGGTACCTCAGATATGAGCAAGGTTAGCCATGGTGGACAGGTTTTCAGCTAAGCTTCCAGACTAAAACAGACTAGGGAGTGGGACCTGGTGAGCCACTCCCGAAACAACTAGCCATTGAAAACCCTAGGAATAGCAAATAAACACTGTCAGATATAGTGCTGGAAAATGAGCCCCCCAGGTTGGAAGGCACTCAAAAGACTACTGGGGAAGAGTTGCCTCCTCAAAGTAGAGTCTACCGTGATAACGGAAATGGAGTAAAGCCCCAAGGACCTCCATTTGCTGATGTGGTACGACTCGAAATAAGGAGAAACAACTGTAAACATCCATTAATATATAGCATGAATCTAGGAAAATTAGAAATCGCTAAAAAAGAAATGGAGCACATAAACATTGACATTCTGGGCATCAATGAGCTAAAATGGACAGAAATAGGCCATTTTGAGTCAGACAATCATAGAGTCTACTATGCTGGGAATGATAAACTAAAGAGAAATGGGGCTGCATTCATCATCAAAAAACACATTTCAAGATCTGTAATGAAATACAATGTTGCCAGTGATAGAATAATATCCATACACCTACAAGGAAGGCCAGTTAATATGACTATTATTCAAATTTATGCACCCACCACTAAAACCACAAATAAAGAAAGAGAAGACACCTATCAGCTTCTGCAATCTGAAATAGATCAAACATGCAATCAAGACATTCTGATAATCATTGGTGACTGGAATGCAAAGGTTGGAAACAAAGAAGAGGGTTCAGTAGTTGGAAAATATGGTCTTGGTGACAAAAACGAAGCTGGAGATTGCATGATAGAATTTTGTCAGACCAATGATCTTTACATTGCAAATACATTTTCCAACAACATAAACAGAGACTATACACATGGACTTCACCAGATGGAACATTTTTGTTGTTGTTGTTAGGTGCCGTTGAGTCGGTATCCGACTCATAGCGACCCTCATAGGGTTTTCAATGGCAGACTGTTTCAGGATTGCCTTGGGAGTGGATTGCCAGGTCCTTCTCCCATTTTTGCGGTGCTGGGAATTGAACTCGGGACCTCAGAGACTGCAGCTCAGCGCTCTACCAACTGAGCTAAATCCCAGCCCCAAGATGGAACATACAGGAATCAAGTTGACTACATATGTGGAAAGAGATGATGGAAAAGCTCTATACAAAATGTCAAAACAAGACCAGATGCTGACTGTGGATCTGACCATCAACTTCTCATATGCAAGTTCAAACTGAAGCTGAAGAAAATTAGAACAAGTATATGAGAGCCATGCTATGACCTTGAGTATATCCCACCTGAGTTCAGAGACCACCGCAAAAATAGGTTTAATGCATTAGACACAAATGATAGGAGACCAGAAGAGTTGTGGCATGACATAAAAGATATCATTCAAGAAGGAAGCAAAAAGTTCTTAAAAATACAAGAAAAAAAGAAAACACCAAATTACATGTCAAAAGAGACACTGGACCTTGCCCTTGAAGGTTGAGCAGCTAAAGTAAAAGAAGACATGGTGAAGATAAGGAACTAAACAGAAGATTTCAGAAGGCAGCTGGAGAAGACAGAAACAAATATTATAATGACATGTGCAAAGAGCTGGAGGCAGGAAACCT
>VMDO01009066.1:39393-79719 GCA_007922755.1 Pedetes capensis
TCAAGCCTTGAGTGGCAGTAGTGAAAGATTCTACAGGGAAAATATTAAATGATGCAGGAAACATCAAAAGAAGATGGGAAGAATACACAGAGTCATTATACAAGAAAGAATTGGTAGATGACCAACCATTCCAAGAGGTTGCATATGAAGAGGAACCAATGGTGTTGAAGGACGAAGTGGAAGCTGCCTTGAAAGAACTAGCAAAAGACAAGGTTCCAGGAATTGATGGGATACCAATAGAGATGTTTCAACAAACAGATGCAGCACTGGAGGTGTTAACATGTTTGTGCCAACAGTTTTGGAAAACAGCTACTTGGCCAACTGACTGGAAGAGATCCATATTTGTGCCTATTCCCAAAAAAGGGGATCCAACTGAATGTGCAAACTATGACAATATCATTAATATCACACACCAGCAAAATTCTACTAAAGATCATTCAGAAGTGACTGCAGCAGTATATAGACAGGAAATTACTGGAAAATCAAGCAGGATTCAGAAGAGGGTGGGGAACCAGGGACAACATTGCTGATGTCAGGTGGATATTAGCTGAAAGCAGAGGATATCAGAAAGATGTCTATCTATGTTTTATTGACTATGTAAAGGCCTTTGATTGTGGGGATCATAACAAATTATGGATAACACTTCAGAAAATGGGAATACCAAAACACCTAATGGTGTTCCTAAGAAATCTGTACATGAACCAGGAGGCAGTTGTTCAAATAGAACAAGGAAACACTGAGTGGCTTAAAGTTGAGAAAGGTGTGCATCAGGGCTGTATACTTTCACCCTATCTCTTCAATTTATACGCTGAGCAAATAATCCGAGAAGCTGGACTTTATGAGGAAGAACATGGCATCAAGGTTGGAGGAAGACTCATGAACAACCTGTGTTATACAGATGACACAACTCTGCTTGCTGAAAGTGAAGAAGATTTAAAACTTTTACTGATGAAGATCAAAGGTCATAGCCTTCAATATGGGTTACGACTAAACATCAACAAAACAAAAATCCTTACAACTGGGTCAGCACGCAACTTCACAATAAACGGTTAAAAGATTGAGGTTGTCCAAATTTTTCTTTGCTTGGCTCTATAATCAACATCCGTGGAAGCAGCACTCAAGAAATCAAAAGATGCATTGCTCTAGGAAAAGCTGTGGCAACAGATCTCTTTAGAATATTGAAAAGCAAAGATGTCACATTGAAGACGAAGGTGAGTCTGATTCATGCCATGGTATTTTCAGTGGCATCACATGGTTTTGAAAGCTGGAAATTGTACAAGAAAGACAGAAAAAGAATTGATGCTTTTGAATTGTGGTGCTGGAGACATTTATTGAATATATCATGGACTGCCAAAAGAACCAACAGATCTATCCTAGAAGAAGAGCAACCAGAGTGCTCCTTGGAAGCAAGAATGGCCAGACTGTGTCTTACATATTTTGGACATGTGGTCAGGAGAGATCAATCCCTGGAGAAGGACATCATGTTTGGGAGAGTGGCAGGTCAACTCAAAAGAGGAAAACCCTCCACCAGATGGATCGACACAGTGTCTGCAACAATGGGCTTAAACATAAATAAGATTGTTTGCCTGGCACAGCATTGGCAAGTGTTTCGATCTGCTGTACATAGGATTGCTATGAGTCAGACTCGACTCGACAGCACATAACAACAACAACACAATCATTTGAAATAGGTTCTACTCAAAGATGAGTATGTATTGTTTGTATAATTAATAGACAACTTGAAAGAAGAAAAACACTCCTCTCTTAGTCTTCTACAGACTAGTATGGAATATAGGAGATATATTTCTGGCAAATAATCATAGAAGAGTGAGATATTTTAACAAATAACAACAAATGCTGGTGAGGCTGTGGAGGAAAAGGAACCCTCTTACACTGCTGGTGGAGTGGCAAATTGGTTCAATCACTTTGGAAATCAATATGGAGGTATCTCAGAAAACTAAAAATAGATCTATCCTATGACCCAGCTATACCACTATTGGGAATATACCCATAGGGAGAAGAGTCATCATACCACAGCGACACCTGCATCTCCATGTTCAATGCAACAATTTTCACAATAGCAAGGATATGGAATCAACCAAAGTGCCCATCAACAGAATGGATAAAAAAACTGTGGGTATATATACACAATAGAATACTACTCAGCAATCAAAAAAAAAAAAAAAAAAAAAAAAAAAAAAAAAAAAAAAAAAAAAAAAAAAAGAAAGAAATAATGGCATTTGCAGCAAAATGGATGGAACTGGAGAAAATTATCTTAAGTGAAGGAACACAAGCCCAAAAAGAGAAATACCATGTTTTCACTCATATGTGGGAGCTGAATCAAACTTAAAAGGAGGAAAAAATCCTATACATAAATCGGAACATAGTAAAAAGCCCATGTAAACTTAGTGGAGAAGGGACAATTTAAGGAGTGGAAAGAAGAAGGGAGGGGTCTAGCAAAAGGAAACGATGGTGGAAGAAGATGGGAAGGGGAGGAGGGACAAGGAGGTGTGAGGAATGAGAGAGAGGTCAACCTCAAAGTGAAAGCCCAACTTTAATAGTTCCTGAAATAATAATAATACCACCAATAATACCAAAGGATGGCAATAATGCAAACGGACTTGATTACTCATGTAATACCACTGAGAATGTAAGAAGATAGATCACTATAGAAAAAAGTTTGGTCTTAAATCAAAATCGGGATGCAGGTGTACAGACAAATATTCCCACAAAAAGACATACAAGTAGAAAGAAGGCCATCGGTGAGGGGGTGGGAAATGTGGGAGGAGGGGCACTATAGGGTAAGGGGAAAGTTATGTGAGCAATGTACAGTGAAATGCATATATGGAATTGTCACAATGAAACTCATGTCAGAATGAAACATATTAAGTTGTACATTAAAATTTTCCAATAAAATAAATAAAAAAGAAGAGTAAGATATTTTATTGATACCAAGAAATCTACTAAAATTACATGCTCTAAAAACAGTTATATATTTTATAGTCAGATAATTTTATATAATTTGAAATATTCTAATCACAAATGTAAATCAAACAAGAAGTTATGGCTCTTTTGACATGGCACGTAAAAATTAAAATTACTAATCTACTTTGATTCATAATTGAAGACAAATTCACAAAATACCACATCAAGCTACAGAAAAGGTAGGTAAGATGATAAATTATTTTAAAAACACAAGGTTGTATTAGCCTTTTATAAATACAGAAAAGTTCATTAACAATTAAATTTTTAGTACATAGAAGTATCATGTATTATGTCATAATGCAATCAAATATTTGGTAAATTTCAAAGAATGAATATTGAGTTCTGATATCATTTGTTAGATATGAGACTGTTCTTAGAACAGTAAAGTATACATAACTCAAATTTGAATCAGTAGATTGCTGTCTGGTCTCCTTGGGAAGCTAGCAGGTGCTAAGAAATGAGATGACAGTGAAGAAAATGATCTGTTGGTTGTTCATTCCTACACTGTGAGCAAAATCTTCATGTTTTATAAGAGATTTAAAACCAAGATCTTCAGATTAATGCCTATGAGAAAATTATGAGCAGAGAAATATTTCAGTTTCCTTTACTGTGGTCTGAATGTTTGTTTCTCCTCCAAATTCATATGTTGAAATTCTAACCCCTAAGATGGTGGCATTAGAAGGTGAGGCCTTTGGGAGGTGACTAGGTCAAGGGGGCAGAGCACTCAGGAATGGATTAGTGCCCTTATAAAAGAGACAGAGAAAGGTTTTTCTTGCCCCTCCCTTTGTGTGAAGTTACAGCAAGTAGATAGTAGTTAGGGAGCCAGGAAGCAAGCCTTCACAAGACACCTGGGTCTTGATCTTACACTTTTCAGCTTCCATAATGATATTTTGTTATTGTATCCTGAAGGGACTAATGATACAGAGCCGTCCAATTACAGGTAACTGAATTTATTTTTAAAGATTCTTAATTTCAACTCTAGAGAAATCATTGTCAGCAAAGTTTCACTGAATAACTGTCAAAAAAACGTTTTTTACATAGTCTATCCCTTCCTTTTCCAAACTGGTAGAGGTGACTTTGAATACAGGTAGGACTGTCTGTTAATTACAATTCTTATCCTGGTATATTTTTCTTAAAATTTTTCTTCCTATTACAGTAATATCTGAACTTTGTATTATGTGAACATTAGTGGACTTCCATAAGAGAACTCTAGTCATTTAAAACAGTCAAAGTAATTGTCAATGTGTTTAGGGGTGCTGTGCCCCAACATTACCTTCTACCTTGAGGAGTTCCCCCTCTCAGGACCTCCACTCAGGGGAGATGCTGGGTTCTTGGCTCCATCACAAAAAGGAATTTTAGGATGAGACAGTAAAAGACCGAAGGAGTTTGAAGTTTATTAAGTAAAGGAAATGGATAGTACCTGCCTCAGAATGAGCTTGGGGTCTAAAGAGGGAGGTGCCCCTAGGTATTTCACAATAGACATATATGTGATTTCATGCCCTTTGAAGTTATATTGCTCCAAAAGGTATATAATTTACAATTCAATTCAAAATGTTAAGAAAGAACAATGAGCTGGTTCTTCTATTTTTCTTTATCTTAAAAAAATTCCTCTCCTGTGAGTGATTTTTTTTTTTTTTTAGGTTTGAGGCAAGGCAATGGGTGCTGATAAGATAGAAATTTTTGATATATTTTTACCTGAGAAGCTCCTCTTTAGTACAGTGAGACCACAAGGAGTCTTAGCAGGTGCACTGTTTAGGTTTACTGATAAGGAAGGGGTGCTATGAGGAAGCAAATGTTAAAATGCCCAAAAGAGTTCTTACAAGGAAAACATATGCTGATTGCAAACAAGGTCCCTCGTCTTTTTTGTAACATTCTCAGAGAAGCACATAGTTACAGAGGGTAGAGCAAGGTTAAATTCAAAGCATAAATGCATGTTTAACTCCACATATAGCTATTTTAACATTTTCATTTAAAGTATTTCTAAAGATAACGTCTCTATGCAGGCAGGCCTCACAGCAGTTTTCTTAGTAGTTGATTCTTGGCTAGTGAGACTCAGATCAGATCCTGATGTGAATGTGCTCTTCCTTCCCAGGGTACCTAAATTTTCTGTCTTTCTATCCTGTCTCAGTAATGAGTACATTTTATGAGTCTGTGTATAACAAACCTAGAATCTTACTCTAACTTTTAAACAACCAACTTTATCTGTACATACATTTTTTAAAAGTTATTTAAGTTTTTTTTTTTAAACACTGTAGTGTTAGGTAGCTAGTTTAGGCATTAGCAGGAAATATGAAGGTAGAGGGGACTGAGAATGGCTCCTAGGTTCTGTAATGATGAAGAGGCCATATGCACCTTTAAGGACATGGAAGGACATTTTCAAGTGGATTCTACACCCTACCCAAGCCCTGGATCCATTTACAAAACTAATATCCTAGGTCCAGGTCACACCAGGTATCCAGAATTGGGTGCCCAGGGTTGATGTCACACTGGATATTCTCTAGCTTGAATATACCAGAGGGAACATGTGCCCATTCTCTCTTCTTTTTTCTCTCTTCCAGAAGCTCTCTTTCTCTCTTTCTTGCTCTCTTCTCCTCTGCTCTTCTCTTTCCAACAACCAGGTGCATGCCCACCTTCCTTTTGGGAGTGCCATTTTCTCTGTCTATCTAAGGCACTTTTCCTTCTAAAAGCCTGCTTAAAACTCCCCTGTTTTCCCTCCCACATTTGGCTTTTTTTCCATGCTGTACCAAGTATTACATTTACTGTTAACTTGTCTTGGAAATTATGTGTGGGCTCAAATACAATGCCATCAATGAATTTTTCCACTTAAGTATTTTATATGTTCTTATTCCTATAAAGATATGCCAATTGAAAGCTCAGAGACTTTAATTTCTTAAAGACTGACTGGCATTGTCTATTCACTTAGGTACTAGAACTGAACCTCAAAAATTTTCAAAATATCCAAAAGAATAAAAGGTAAAATATATTCAGTTTTAGAGGACACAATGAATATAGATGTCATTAAAATGAATTTTAATGCAACTGTCAATAACTATCAGCTAAATGAGCCTAAAATTATGAGAGAAAATAGGAAAGTTGTAGCTGAAAAACATGATGTGGGTTTGACACAGCTTTTGGTACATATGGCTGGATGCATCTATTTTCATGAGTTGATTTGCACAGCATGACCTGTGGGGAACAAATCAGTGCTCAGACTCTTACAACTGAGAAGATGTGGGGTGTGATAAAGATTTTACTGTGTATTCTGTAGCTCCATGACCCAGTCCTTGTTGGGTGACAGTTTTTTTGGGAAAAAATTAAGTCATGATTATTTGGCACTGTGTATTTTAGTAACACAAAGCCAAGTGTGAAAAATAAAACATAGTATGGAAAAGATGAGTGTTCTACTCGTTTCTTTATGTATCAGTGTAGGGAATACTAATGACATACTGGGCTATCTGGGAATATATGACATCTTGAGTATTTCAAATCAAAGCTTACTGTCTTAGAAAAAGAACTGTTGATCCAGGAGCAGTGGCACACACCTGTTATCCCAGTGACTTGGGAGGCAGAGGCAGGAGGATGGCAAGTTTGAGACCAGAGCCAGACTGCGTAATTTAATGAGACTCTGTCTCAAAAAGTTAAAAAAAAATTGGGCAGGGAGTGCAGCTCAATGGTACAGCATTTGCAAAGCATGCGAGAGGCCATGGGTTCAACCCCGAGGACAACAACAATAACAAAAAAAAAAAAAAAAGGAAAAGAAAAGGAATTGTTGGTTGGGAGCTTTGGCACCCACCTGTAACCCAGTGACATGGGAAGTTGAGGCAGGAAGATTGAGAGTTTGAGGCCAGAGATAGCCTGCACAACTCAGCAAGATCCTGTTTTTAAATAAAAAAATAGAAAAGTTGCTGCAAGTACAGCTCAGTGTAGAGTATTGCCTAGTATATGCAAGGTCTTGGCTTCAGCTGTCCAGTACTGTCCCCCTCTAACCCCTGCAAAGGAATTACTGCAGTGAAGACATTAACACTGAAGCAGGTTTTGATTGTTAAAGACTACTTATTCAAAAGGAGGCCAAGAAGTCGAGTGCCAGGGTCCATGCCTGTAATACCAGTACTTGGGAAGTAGAGGCAGGAGGAGTGTGAATTCAAGATCAGAGGCAGCCTGTGCAACTTAGTAAGACTCTGTCTCAAAATAAAAGAATAAAAAGAGGCTTGGGGTGCAGCTCAGTGGTATAGCACTTGTCTAGCATGAGCAAGGCCCTGGGCTTAACTGTCCAGTACAGAAGGAAAAAGAAAAAGTGGAGAACAAAGTAGAAAGATATAAAAGGCACTATTATACAACACTTTTGGAGACTAAAAAATAACCAAAAATTGATAGCTTAATGGGATTTTAATTCATGTTACTGGGCTATGTGTCAATGAAATACGAGTATTATTTTAAAGTCCTTTCATTTCTACCTGCAGTCTAAGGAGTCTTAAAGAATTTTAATTTACTTAACAGTAGAAATGACAGCTGCTTTGTGACCACTTCGACTGGGATTCATATACATATCATTCAATTCTCACAACAACCTTATTACCTATGAATTACAGATTACTTATAGATTTATTCAGCATTATTACCTATAGATTACAGATGAATAAATATGGTATATAAAGAAGTTTTTTCCCCCAGGCCACTCAGATATTAAGAGCACAGGCCAATATTTTAAATGAAACCAAGCCTTCCACTAAAACTAACTAGAAAAGGTTAAAAATAACCTGTGCATTGGAAAGCTAAGAAAAAAATAACAGTAAAAAATGACTAAGACCTAAGAAAAAAGAAACTCACAGAGGTGAACCGAGCATATGTAGTTGCATTTCCTTTATGCATAGCAATAAATTTCATAGTCGTAGCTGAGAGGTTGAACACAATGTGAGCACAAATTTTGAAAGTTTTATGGGTTAAAGGTAACAAAAATTACTTTCTGGTACTCATTAAAGGGGTGAATTCTTATAAACTAAAGATCTCAGAGAATTACACCTATTGACATTACATTATTGAGAATAAACAAGGAATATAGAAACTTTGGTCTGGGATTTAGCTCAGTTGGTAGAGCGCTGCGCTGCAGTCTCTGAGGTCCCGAGTTCAATTCCCAGCACCGCAAAATGGGAGAAGGACATGGCGATCCACTCCCAAGGCAATCCCAAAACAGTCAGCCATTGAAAACCCTATGAGGGTCGCTATGAGTCGGATACCGACTCGACGGCACCTAACAACAACAACAACAGAAACTTTGGCAGGGATCTAAGTATTACCTGGAATCATCTAAATTTCTGAAACTGGAATAAAACAATCCTAGATTGCTAGCATCCTACTTTTCTAAGTAAAAGCAAATATAAGCCCTTGTAGGAGAAAAAATGAAATATTAGTCTAAGCCCCAATTTATATCTGATTTTATATGTAATATCAGAAATAAAATATTAGTAGAAGAGGAAAAAAACAGAAAAGAATATAAGACCGACAAATCAAGATATAGTAGAAATAGATATGTCAGATATTAAGTGATGAAACTGTCACACTGATTAAATGATTTAAATGATTTAAATCACACTGATTTAAATGATTATGTTTTATATGTTTAAAGAAATAAAAATAAGTCTGGGACTATCATCAGGGAAGTTTATAATTACCAACTAAATGAAAATTGTATAATGTAAAACTAAAATAAATTTAAGATTTCAATCTTGTTAAGAGTAGATTAGGCACAGTTAATAAGAGAGTCATTTGGAAGATAGGTTCGAAGAAAATGCATAGAAGGCAACAAGGAGAGATAAAAAATGAAATATAGAGAACAGACAGTAAAAAAAACTTATACAGAGAAGTTCTAATATCTATGGAAAGTGGAAAGGCAGAATGTGAAGATAGAGAAACCAAGATAGAAGCAATAAATGATGAAGTAATTACTGAAGATGATCCAAAGCTAAGGATATTTAGCTGAAGGTACTAATTACTCCAAGAACTATTTAAAAATCATCTTTCTATATCATAGTAAATATACCCTTTTTTTTTTAAGTGCAGGGACTTATTCATGCTAGATACTCTGCCACTGAGCTACACCCCCAGCCCGTTAAATGCAATTGCTATCATAAATTTCATAGATTTTTTCTCCCTTGTTCCTATTAGAACTGTATAATCCTACTTTCTGGGAGAAGGATGTGGAAACCCCCTCCCAAAGCAGTCCTGAAACAATAAGCCATTGAAAAGCCTATGAATAGCAGAGAAGTACTGACATAGTGCTGGGCATAGCACCGTGTTGGGGAGTGTTTCATCCTGTTGTATACAGGGCTGCTGTGAGTTGGACGCAACTAGACAACATTAACAACAACTCAAAGATATCACACTGTCCTGTCTTTTCCATTAGCAACACCTTCTCTACACAATCATTCCCATCAACATAAAAACTATGCTCTTATTTCTCTTTTTAAAACAAAACAAGGTGAGGAGCAGTCATGGTGTACACCTAGAATATCAGTGACTCAGAAGGCTGAGGCAGGAAGATGGCCAGTTGGGGACCAGAGGCAGCTTGCACAATTTAGGGAGATCCTGTCTCAAAATAGAAAATAAAAAATGGCCTAGTGGTGCAGTTCAGTGGTAGAGCACTTGCCTAGCATATGTTGGGCCTTAGATTCAATCCCTCAGTACTTGAAAAAAGAAGAAAAAGAACAAAAACTTTCTTGAAACTACTGCTTATCTCAGCTATTTTACTCCTTTCCCTTAAAAGCAAAATTCTGTGCAATAACTATACTCATGATGTCTTAATTTCTTTCCTTATATTTGATCTTAAACAACAGCCTCCTTCATCACTCCATCAATAAACTACTCTTCCCAAACTTCTAATATATTCCACATTGCTGGATTCAATGCTTAATTAATTTCTTCTACATAAATAGCATAAAAAACCAGCTGATCACCTCCCTTTTTGCAGCACCTATTTCTTTTGGCTGGGCATATTTTTTCTTTATCTCCTACTCCATATTTACTTTTACATCATTTTTCATTGCTTTACTAAGCATTACTTCTAAGCTTTAAAATGTTCTTAATTATTGACTATCTTCTCTAAGGACATCTTCTTTCTTAGTGACTTCATGGAGAAACATTGATTTAAATATGGCATAGAGTAAAACTGAGCACTCAAATTTTATATCAAATTGTCATGAATTTTCTTCCTGTACTACAAACTATTGAAGACAGCTGCCTCCTTGATGTCTCCATTTGAATATCTGCAAATGAACATATATGAATTAAATTCCTACTATTCATACACAAACCAACTCTTTCCTCATTCTTTATAAATTTGGTTGATGCCAATTCAATTCTTTGTTCTTAGGATAAAAACTTTTGGTCATGCTTGACTCCTCTTTGTATTTCACATATCCTACCAATCCTAAAGGGATGGGATTTATCTCAGTTGGTAGAGCACTGCGTTGCAGTCTCTGAGGTCCCGAGTTCGATTCCCAGCACTGCTAAAATGGGAGAAGGACCTGGCAATCCACTCCCAAGGCAATCAATCCCAAAATGGTCAGCCATTGAAAACCCTATGAGGGTTGCTATGAGTTGGATACCGACTCGATGGCACCCAACAACAACAACAACCAATCCTATGACTTCTCCCTTCTAATTTTATCCACAATCCACACGTACTTTCCTATGTTCCCCTTAAGTAAGGTGGTACACACTTCCATTAGCCATTACCTTTTCCTGGAATGGTCATTGGTCCTCTGTCCACCTGCATAATTCCTATGTACATTTATGATCTAGGTTAAAGCATCATTTATTAAGGAAACTGAAACCAGTATGTATGATTGTACAAAATGTTGCTAAATTATGTCCTCAATTTGTGCCTTCCATTAACAGCACTGTTACTATTGAAATTGTCTTTTTATAGAATTAATAAATATCTCTTATGTTGTTTGCTGTTGTTAGATACCACTGAGTCAGATCCAACTCATAGTGACCCTGCATAAGCAGAATGAAACTCCCCAACACTATGCCATGAAGATTTTTTATGCTTAAGCCCACTGTTATAGTCAGAGTATCAATCCATCTGGGTGACAGTCTTCCTTTCTTCGTGGACCCACCACTCTTCTAAATATGATGTCTTTCCCCAGGGATTCATCCCTCCTGGCAACATGTCCAAAATACTTAGGACACAGTCCAGCCATCTTTGCTTCCAAGGACCACTCTGGTGGACATCTTCTAGGATGGATCTGTGGGTCCTTTTGGCAGTTTGTGGTATTTTCAATACCCATCTCCTACCCCATAATTCAAAAGCATTAATTCTTTTCCTGTCTCACTTATTCACTGTCCAGCTTTCACAAGCATAATATGTGAACAAAAAAGTCATGGAATGAAACAGGTATGCCTTCATCACCAATGTAACATCTATAATTTTCAACACTTTAATGAGGTCTTTTGCAATAGCTTTTCCCAATACAATGAATCTTTCGATTTCTTGACTGCTGCTTCCATGGGTGTTGACTGCCGAATCAAGTAAAGCAAAATCTTGGGACATTTTTAATCTTTTATCCATTCATCATCAACTTGTCCTCACAATTATTATAAGGATTTTTGTTTTGTTGATGTTGGAGGCACAATCCATACTGAAGGCTGTGCTCTTTGATCTTCATCAGTAAATGCTTTAAAGCCTCTACTTTCAGGAAGCAAAGTTGTGTCATCTACATAACACAAGTTGTTAATGAATCTTCCTCCAGTCATGATGCCATGTTCTTCTCCATAAAGTCCAGCTTCTTGGATTATTTGCTCAGTATAGAGAGTGAAGAGGTATTGTGAAAGGATCCAGCACTGATACACACCTTTCCTGAAATTAGAACAAGTAGTATTTCCTTGTTCTTTACGAACAACTGCCTCCTGGTCCATGTATGGATTCCCCATTAGTAGAATTAAGCGTTCTGGTAGTCTCATCTTTCACAATATTATCCATAATTTGTTGTGACCCACACAGTTAAATTCCTTTGCACAGTAAATAAAACATAGACAGACATCTTTCTGGTACTCTCTGCTTTCAGCTAATATCCATCTAACATCACTAATGATATATCTGGTTTCATGACCTCTTCTGAATCCAGCCTGATTTTCTATCAGTTCCCTATTAATATACTGCTGCAGTTGCTTTTGAATGATCTTTAGCAAAATTTTACTTTGGTGTGATACTAATGATATTGTTCAATGATTTCCACATTCAGTTGGGCTCTCTTTCTTGGGAATAGGCACAGATATGGAACTCTTCCCGTTAGTTGGCCAGATAGATGTTTTCCAAAACTCTTGGTACAAAAAGTTGGCACCTTCAGTGCTTCATCTGTTTGTTGAAAGATCTCAATTAGTATTTCATCAATTCCTGGAGTCTGGTATTTTGCCAATGCCTTCAAGTTAGCTTCCATTTCTTCCTTCAGTACCATTGGTTGTTGATCATATGCAACCTCCTGAAATGGGTGATCATCCACCAATTCTTTTTGCTATAATGACTCTGTGTATTCCTTCATTCTTTTGATGTTTCCTGCATTGCTTAGTAATTTCCCTGTAGAATACTTTGAGGTTTGGATTTTTACTTCAGTTATTGAAGCTTGAGAAATACAGAACATGTTCTTTCCTATTTGTTTTCTATCTCCATATCTTTGAATATGTCATAATATTTGATTTTGTCTTCTCCATCTACCCTATGAAATCTTGTTTAGTTCATTAATTTCAACATGTATTCTTTTTATTTTAGCTGCTTATCCCTCAAGGTCAAGTTTCTGAGTCTGTTTTGACATGTAACTTGGTCTTTTCCTGTTTTTCTGTCTTTTTAATAACATTTTGCTTCCTCATGAATGATTTTGTTAATGCCATATCACAACTCCTCCAGTCTTCAATCATTAGTACCTAACACAATAAACCTGTTCTTGAGGTGGTCTCTGAACTTAGGTGGGATACATTCAAAGTCATACCTTGGTTCTTATACACTTGTTCTTTAGTTTCACTTTGAATCTGCATATGAGCATTGATGGTCTAATCCACAAACATCACTTGGTCTTGTTCTGACTTCTGATATTTGCTTTTTCCATCATTTCTTTCCACAAATGTGGTCAATTTGGTTCCAGTATGTTCCATCTGGTGAATTGTGTGTGTGGCGTTGCTATTTATGTTAGTGAAAAAATGTATTTGCTATGAAAAATTCCTTGCTCTGACAAAATTATTTCATGTAATCTCCAGAAACATTTCTGTCACTGTCGCCATATTTTCCAACTACTGAGCCTTCTTCTTTGTTCCCAACTTTTGCATTCCATTCACCAGTAATTATCAGTGTATCCTGATTGCATGTTTATTCTACTTCAGACTGCAAAAGCTGGTAAAAATCTTCCCTTTCTTCATTTGTGGCCTTAGAATTGGGTGCATAAATGTGAATAATTGTCATATTAACTTGTAGGTGTATAGATATTATTCTATCACTGACAGTTATTTGTACTTCAGGACAACATTGTACTTCACTGTACTGCATAAGATGTCTTTTGTAATGATGAATGCAACCCCACTGCTTTTTAATCTGTCATTTCTGGAATAGTAGACCATGTGACTATCTGATTCAAAATGGCCAATACCAGTTCAGTTTAGCTCACTGATACCTAGAATGGCAAGGTTTATGCACTTCATTTCACTTTGAAAACTCTAGGAATAGCAGAGAAGTATGGACAATAGTACCTGGCATAGCACAGCATTGAAGAGTATTTTGTTCTGTTGTATGTAGGGTCACTATGAGTCAGCCTTGACTTGACAGCACTTAATAACAACAACAACAACAACAACAACAACAACAACAATTTTCCTGTACTCACACTGTGTAGATTCCATGTTCCAATTTTTAATGGGTGTTTACAGTTATTCCTTCTCATTTTGAGTCATTCTACAACAGCCAATTGATGTCCCTGGGACTTTACTCCATTTCCATCATTAAGGTTGACTCAACTTTGAGGAAGCAACTCTTCTCCAGTCATTTCTTGAATGTCTTCTAGCCTAGGGGCCTCATTTTCTGGCACTATATCTGACAGTGTTTCTCTGCTATTCATTAGGTTTACAATGGCTAGTTGTTACAGGAGTGGGCTGCTGTGTCCTTCTCCCTAGTCTGTACTAGTCTGGTAGCTCACCTGAAATCTGTCCACAGTGGTGGTCCTGTTGGTATCTGAAATACTAGTAGCATAGCTTTCAGCAACGCAGCACCACGCAAGCTCCCACAGTACGGCAAACTGAGAAACATGTGAGGGTCTTATGTTGTAAGGCTCATTATGTACACATAAACTATGATTGTTCCATTTCTTTCACTACTGTATAAGCAATCTGCACTATCAATAGTAACTGTATTAGTTTTTCCTCATGGTGAGAAAATACCAGACAAAACAAGTTAACATAACAAAAGATTTATTTTGCTCACCATTTCAATAGTTTCAGTTCATCATGTCAGGGAAAACTTAGTGGAGCAAAGCATGATGGTGGCCAGGAAACAGAATGCCTTTGCTACTGGGCTTTCTCTTTTTTTGCCATTTTATTCCATGCAGGTCCCTGGTTTATTGGAATGGTGCTGCTCACACATGGTGGGAGGGGTTTCCACCTAAATTTATCCCTTTGGAAATGCTTTCACAGACACCCCCTGAGGTGTCTTTTACTAATCTCCTAGGCTCTTCTCAATTCAATCAAGTTGACAATTAAGATGAGCCATCATACTACTAAATATTTTTGAAATTAACTAAATTTAATGAAGGAGAAGTCAAACATCAGAATATTTCCTGCTAAGCCAACCAGTAATTATGCTTTCAGTAAGTGTTTAGCCCTAGAGAAGGTCCAGCCTTTCTCTGGTCTCCTTCTGTAGAATTTGTTTTTGTTGTTTTAGGTGCCCTCGAGTCCAGTCCAACTCATTAGCGACCCTCATAGGGTTTTCAATGTCTGATTGTTTCAGGATGGTCTCAGGAGTGGATTGTCAAGTCCTTCTCCTGGTAGAATTTGAGAGTAATGCTAATTAGCAAAGACCAAAGAGCAAACAGAAACAGAGAAAAATCAAGATGTAGAAATCTGAGAAAGGAGTTCCATGTCATGAAGGTTATATGTCTGGAAAATGTTATTTAATAGTGGAACTGGAAAGTTATATATTAGAATGGTATGATTGCCTTTTTAACAAAGCTTGATATTGTAGTTCTGTCTATATCCAATATTTAAATAAATTAGTACATATTATGCGTACCTATACCCAGTGCTAGGCTGGGATTTAGCTCAGTTGGTAGAGCACCGCTCTGCAGTCTCTGAGGTCCTGAGTTTGATTCCCAGCACCACAAAAATGGGAGAAGGATGTGGAAACCCACTACCAAGGCAATCCCAAAACAATCTGCCATTGAAAACCCTATGAGGGTCGCTATGAGTCAGACACTACTCGACGGCACCTAACAACTACAACAATATTCCCAGTGCTCGCTGGGATTTAGCTCTGTTGGTAGAGAACTGCTCTGCAGTCTCTGATGTCCCAAGTTCAATTCTCAGCACAGCTAAAATGGGAGAAGGATGTGGAAATCCACTCCCAAGGCAATCTTGAAATAGCCATTGAAAACCCTATAAGGGTCACTGTGAGTCGGATACAACTTGATGGCACCTAACAATACCACAAAATATCCAGTGCTTGCTAGTCATCAGTGATAAATTGCATATTGGGTTCATGTATGTGTGTTTGCATGTGAAGGGCTAATATGGGTTAAAAATAGGAGAGGAGATGAGAAGCGGTATTCAATTCAATGCTAAAATATGTACCAAGGTATTAGATTGTATAATCATTTGAAATTTCTTAATTCAAAACTTTATTGAATCTTTTTATATACAAAATTTATTTTATCATGAAATCACTTATTTTTACCAGGTACTTTCAAAATACTATACTTGAAATTTATGATAATTCTTAACAGCTTCATGAAAATTGTTCTCATGGGTAACAGTTTACTTGATAATTTTGGCATTGACTTACTTCACCTGAAAGAACTAAAAGGCTACAACACTGCTAATTAACTCACTAATTTGTAGCTTTTAAATGACTCATTTTAAAGAATACTAATTAAATGTTTTGTAGTACATTGAAATTACTTTGAAGTGACTTAGTAGTTTTTATTATACATTAAATACAGAATAGAAGACATTGTGATACAATGACTGAGGGTCCAGATGCACAACCAGGAGGCTTATGTTCCTTTTCTGTCACTAACTACATGGTGGCCTTGGGTAAGCCATTTTTTATTAGTATAAAAACAGAGACTTCAAAGTGGCATACATTTTTCACAAGTACATTTAGTAGAAAAAATGACACAATATTCACACATGTTTAGAAAAATTCCAAGTCATTATGCCCACGTTTGTCTTTTGCATTTGATACCATGACTAGAATATTTTTTATTGAAAAAAAGAGAAATCCACTTAAGCTAATTCGTGTAGTGCCCTGGATGGTTAGATTTGAAATTCAAGTACAGAAAACAGAGAAACCTAAGAAAGGACTGAGCACTATAAAAAAAAAAAAATTGACTTACTCTAGTCAAATGAACTAATCTGGTTGAAACTGCTTTAACAAGACAGGTTTAAAGTGATGACTAGACATCTGATGTCTAGTTGCAGGGGCCTCAGCTGACATTCTTGTCTGTTCCGTCTTAAATAATGTCTCGTTTATGACATGCAGTCTTTCATAACTCAACCACTGAATGAACATTTAAAGCAATTTAGGATTCATATTGTCCTCTATTCCATGGTTTTGTTTAAACTGTTTTCATATTCTAGTGGATTTTAAATAATTCAAAAGAAGTCTATCTGTATAAAATTTGGTCAAAATTTGTAGGTGGAGATGCTGAAACAGTAGACCAAAATTTCAGACAGGAAAAGACTGAAGGGAAATATAACATGAGAAAGTACTAGAACCTGTAATGAGAAGCATCATTGGAGATACTAGAGAATAAAGAAAGTATGATTAGAATAGAGACAGAGAGTGTCAACATAATGATAAAGGAGGCTTGAGAGTGCAATGGTACCAGATTAAGCAGTGCTTCATATATTGTAATATAGATTTTGGTCTTCATAGCTCCATTTGGAGACAATTCCAGTGGCCAAGCTGAGAGCAGAAGGTAGGCTGAGTAATTCTGACAGCAGTGAGAATGGAGAAGAGTATAATCTAAGAGAGATATAATTTAAAATATCTATAACATTTTTAGTAGTATCTTGGTACTGAATGTGGTGAAGAAAAATTTCTCAAGGATGACTGTGCTAGTTCTCAAAACACTTAAAATTTCTGACATTCCTTTCTTCAAAGAGTGGAGTTCAATTTCCTTTCTCTTCAACATTGGCTAGACTATGTGCCTTGAAGATGGTGTGTGAATTCTGTGGTTAAATCATAAAATGTTACTTCTACCTTGCTGTCTTTTGGAACACTTACTCTGGGGAAGCTAATCATCATGGTGTGAAGAAACTCAAGATACATGGGAAAAACTGAGGGTTTCTAACATAAACTTTGCCAACTGGTGAGCCATTAGACTGAGCCATCTTGGAATCAGACTCTTTAGCCCAGTCAAGCCCTCATATGACTGCATCCGTGGCTAATGTCTCAAGAGTAACCTCATGAGAGATCTTGAGCTAGAATACCTGGTTAAGTAGTTCTGAAGTCCTGACACATGGAAACTATGAGGCTAATATTTATTATTGTTTCAAGCCATTTAAATTTAGGGCAGTGTGTGCATGTGCTTGTCTGTGTGTATTAGCAAGAAGTTTTCTATGTAATAATAAAATAGGCTAATACAGATAAATCTCAATAAATTTTTAATAAATTACATTGTTGTTGTTGTTGTTGTTAGGTGCCGTCGAGTCGGTATCCGACTCATAGCGACCCTCATAGGGTTTTCAATGGCTGAGTGCTTCGGGATTGCCTTGGGAGTGGATTGTCAGGCCCTTCTCCCATTTTGCGATGCTGGGAATTGAACTCGGGACCTCAGAGACTGCAGCGCAGTGCTCTACCCATAGAAGCTAGGTTTTTAAGAGAGTAGCTCACATGAGAATGTGTTTACCCTCCTCCTATCTGATAAGTGATTCTTCAACTCTAAATTCAGTGTAGTTTCAGAGAGCAGTAAAAACACCTTTAATTTGGTTTAAAACATCATTATTTGGAAAGTAAGGAGAGAGGGCCTTTAGCTGCTACATCATCTTTCCTTTCAGAAAAAAAGATGTCTTCCCTGAAAAGATGTAAACTATAGCAAAGATTTCTCCTGAATCTTATAGTTCCTGTTCTTAATTCATTTAAACATTTTTATAGCTATTTTGCTTCTTAATTTGTGAAGTTTAAGGTTTTTAATTAGGCATTTACAATAAATTTAAAATTATAAACTTGAGGGCTAAGGATGTCACTCAGTGTAGAGCTCATTCTTAGCATGCAAGAGTCCCTGGGTTCAATCTTCACAATGAAAAATAAAAATAAAATTATCAATTTGAATCTGCAGCTTTATACACATAGATTTTTATGACAATAGTTACATGCAAGAGACTTTTAGAAAAACTGTGTTTAAAACCACAAAACAACAGAAAAGGTAAGTTGTCAAAATCTTAGACTAAACTAAATCAAAAGCTTAGAAACTTTTTTTTTCTTGCAGTACTTGGGGTTGAACTCAGGGGCCTCACACTTGTATGTTTTGCAAGTGCTGTACCACTGAGCTGCATCCTCAGCCCATTTTATTTATTTATTTATTTATTTATTTATTTATTTATTTATTTTTCTGAGACAGGGTCTTGTTAAATTACACAGACTGCCCCTGGTCTCGAACTTGTAATCTTCCTGCCTCTGCCTCCCGAGTTGCTTGGATTACAGGCGAGTGCCATGCACCCAGCCGCTTAGAAACTCTTATAAGGAGTAAAATGCACAGGTTGCCATGATACAATAAAGAAGTATATTTACTTCCCAATATTTCATTTCATATAAATAACATAAAGATAAGTATATATGTACACATATGTGCATGTACATATACTGTATGTATGTTATCTCTATATATTCAAAATATATATTCCTATATTCATTTAGTTGTATATAGGTTGAAACAAACAAACACTAACAATTACTGAATGATCTGGATGCAATAGAGGAAAATAAGAATAAAGTCGCTGGGGCCAAGAAATATACATTATGATAGAGAAAACAGACAATAAACAAACAAATGTATAACTAATCAAGATAATTACTCTGAGTCTCAAAAGAAAGTAGCTAGTCTGCTAAAACAGAAAATAAATGAGAGTCTATATTCGATAGGTTGATTAGTAAAGACTTGCTAAAGAATTAAAATGGGAACTGAATTTGGTATAGAGTGAGGAATTTTTCAAGTATAGAGAAGAACTACAAACTAACGGTGTTGTAAATACTCAGCAATATATTACAAAATACTAATATAAAAATGACTTCTTATTTCACACCATGCACATAAATAGCAAATAGTTCAAAGCTTTAAATATGAGCATGTGAACAGTTAAAGAAAGTACTTTAAAAGGGTTCAAGAGTAAGTATACATGTTTATTATCTCTCTCTTGTAACACCTAATTAACATAATACCACACAATTGAAAAGCTTTAGCTAAAAGACAACAAAAAAGGCATCAGCAATGAGAAATACCTACATGTTTCTGGAAGATAAAAAGAGGAGGAAATGATCTTTATTTATGTATTTTTGTATCTATCTGACCATCTATCTATAATCTACATAATTTTAAAACATGGATTTTTAAAATATGTATTTTCAAAGTGAAATGAGCTCTTTAAGTTCAAAGAAGGTTGACCTAATAGAGTCAATAGATCTATTTGGCAATAAAATTGCCAGACAATAAGAATGAAGAGAATATTCTGAAAGATCTTGAAGACAAAACTAAAGCACAAAAGAATGAGGCCAAAATGGCTTTAAACTTTTTAATTAGCATTTGTGGATGCTGCAAGATAATAAAATAAAACCTTAAAACTTCTAGGTGAAAATTATTTCCGGTTAGTGTTTTCAACCCAGTATTCCAGCCAAACTTTAAATCAAGTAAGAAGTAAATAAGCAGCCATAATACAAAGTTTTCAATAGCCTACCTGTATAATAGCTCTTTTTGGAAAATCATAAGGAACATATTGCAGAAAAAAGAGGAGGTAAATCAAGAAACGCCTGCAGCTGTAGCCCTGTGCCATCTGATCCCGTCAGATCTCAGAAGCTAAGCAGGGTCGGGCCTGGTTAGTACCTGGATGGGAGACTGCCTGGGAACACCAGAAGCTGTAGGCTTGGGAGAAGGACCTGGCAACCCCCTCCCAAAAAGCAATCTGCCATTGAAAACCCTATGAACAGCAGAGAAGCACTGACAATTGTGTTTCCCCTGTTGTACAGAGGGTCGCTATGAGTCGGATACTGACTCAATAGCACCTAACAACAACAACAACAAATCAAGAAACAGAATCATAGAAGGTACTATACAACTTAGAAAAGTAATATTGTGCTTTATTCAAATAAAAGCTATGCAGAAAACCTTAGAGATCTTTAGAAAGGACATTTTGTGATAGAGTGCAGTGAAGTTTGGAATATACTACAAAGACAAAAATCACATGATCAAAGTGTGAGGGAAAAAATGTTGAAGAAGCTCTTAACATAAGACAAGAAAAGAATTATAAAATTAAAAATGAAATGTGACCCAATAATAATATGAATGTATTTTTAGATGTATGGAAATAATCATGAGAGTAAGAAAAATACAAGTATCTGAAAATATTTGCTCTTTAGAAGCACAACCCAGCAAAAGGGATGTCAGGACAAAGTGCTATGAACAGCATTAAAGCTTTTTCATCATTTGATATTTTAATCCATAAGCAAATTTTACTTTGCAAAGAATTTCAAAGCAAAGAATTAGAAATATAGAAAATTTTGCTGAAGATGTGGTCGTAGAAGAATTTTTTGTAAACATGACAAAATGAAAAGTCTTATAGGAAAGGCTGACTTACATAATATACATAGTTACTGATTTTCTTCTTTACATATTTTTGCTAATGTACAATATATTGGTCAAGTACTGTCATGGGGACTTTGGATTTTGCAATAAACAAAGTATACCAAAATCCTTGATCTCATGATTTTATATTGTATAATGAAACATAATAAAGCAGAAACATGACAAATTATTAATTACATACATTCTATATTGAAAGAAAGAAATGTTAGAGAAATGCAAAGCAAGCGACAATCAGGACTGATAGGATCTGGGGAACCTATTAAATTCTTTTATTCTCTTTATTTTGTTTACTTTTTTCCTTTTTTTTTTTTTTTTTTTTTTTGGTGGTACCGGGAGTTGAACCCAGGGCCTCACACCTGCATGCTTTGCAAGTGCTGGACCACTGAGCTGCGCCCCCAGCCCATTTTGTTTTTTTTACTTTTTGAGACAGGGTCTCGCTAAGTTATACAGACTACCTCTGGTCTCAAACTTGCAGTCCTCCTGCCTCCACCTCCCAAGCCGCTGGGATTACAGGCATGGGCCACCGCACCTGGCCCTATTAAATTCTTTAAATAGAATTGTTAAGCCTCATTAGAAAGATGGTATTTTATCTAGGCATTGAAAGAGGTCAAGGAATTGACCACATGAACATCTGAGAGAAGAGTATCCAGGCAAGGGAAAACCGCAGGTGCAAAGGCTGTATTGCAGGAGCATGCCTGAGGTAGTCCCAGAACAGACGCAGGGTCTGGGTCCTAGAACAGAGTTAAGAACAGAAAGCATAGTGGGGAAATACATCAAAGGGCAAATCTAACACCTCAGCATGTAGGAACATAAAAGTATCTATACGAAATGCAGCTTTTACTCTGGGTAAAATGAAGATTTTAAGGCATTGAGAGGACACACGGCATGGCTTGTCTTTCATCTAAAAAGGATCACCTTGGCTGATCTATTAAGTATATACAGTCATGCGTTGCTTAACAATGGGAAGAGAGTCTGAGAAATGTGTCATTAGGTGATTTTGTCCTTGTGTGAACATCAGAGGGTGTACTTACATAAACCTAGGTGGAACAGCCTACTACATACTCAGGATACATGATATAGCCTATTGCTGTTACTATACTGAATACTGGACTGGGGTTCAGCTCAGTTGGTAGAGTGCTACTTTGCACACTCTGAGGCCTTGAGTTCGGTCTGCAGCACTGCAAAAACAGGAGAAGGACTTGGCCAAAACAATCCTGAAACAATCAGCCATCAAAAACTCTGAACCGCAGGGTCACTATGAGTAGGACTGGACTTGAGTGCACCTAACAAATAAGAAAACAAAATACTGAATAGTGTAGGCAGTTGTAACATACTGGTAAATACTTGTGTATCTAAATATATCTAAGCACAGAAAAGGTACAGTAAAAATATTTTAAAAAGATTAAAAATTGCTACACCTATACAGAGTACTGATAAAACATGGAGTCTGAAGGACTGGAAATTGTTCTGGATGAGTCTGTGAGGGAGGGGTGAATGACTATGAAGGCCTAGGACATTACCATATATGTTCATAGTCTTCATAAACACTGTACATTTAGGCTACACTAAATTTATTGGACAATATTTTTATAAAAATAATCCACCGAAGCTTACTGTGACTTTTTTTACTTCATAGGCTTTTAACTTTTTAATTTTTCTTTACTATTGTAATAACATTTACCTTAAAATACACATTGAATGGCTGCACAAAACTATTTAAATCCTTATTTTATATGTTTTCCTCTGTATCAGTTTTCTTTTTCACTTTTTGAATTTTTTTGTTAAAAGCTGAAACAAAACACCATGTATTATTCTAGGTCTACACAGGGCCAGGATTATCAAAATTACTCTTGCACCTCCACATCTTATTCTACTGGTAGGACTTCAGATGCAGTAACACACTTGGAGCTGTCACCTCCCATAACAAATACTTCTTCTATAATACATCTTGAAGGACTTATGTGAGGCTGTTTTATTGTTAGTGTTTGTTTTAATAAGTAAGTACAAGTACAAAGAATATACATTAAAACAATGATAAAATATAGTAAATACACAAACCAATAACATAGTAATTTATTTATCAAATATTATGTACTCTACATAAATGTATGTGCTTTACTTTTATATGACTTGCAATGTAGAAAGTATGCTCATACCAGCACCATCACATATACACAAGTAATATGTTGAACCATAACATTACAACAACTATGACATTACTAAGCAATAAATTCTTTAAATCTATTATAATCTAATAGAAACACCATTGTATACAGTTCAACATTGGTTGAAACTTTATTATGTAGCATATGACTATAGTAAGATGGTTGGCAGGGACCAGTAGATTATTGTAGTAATTTAGATGATGGTGGCTCAGACCACACTGTTGTAGGAGGTGAGAAATAATCAAGTTGTGGATGTATTTTGAAGTTTCTGACCAGATGAACTTTCTGACAGAGTAAGACAGAAGCTGATCCGGAATGAGTCTATGTTTGTTGGTCCAAGTAACTATAAGGATAGAGTTTGTATTAACTGAAATAGGGAAAACTGCCAAATGAGCAGATTTGGGGCAAAGATGAAGAGTTTGATTTGGGGTACGTGTAATTTGAGATATTTCCCATATCCACCTTAAGAAACTGAGTATATAGGTACTTATGTGAGTATGGAGTCCGAGAAAGGGCAGTTTTTGGGTTTAGGCATAAATTTGGAAGGTACTATAGAAATATATATGGTATTTAAAGTCTTGAGACTAGAAAAGATCATAAAAAGATTAAATACAAACAGAACAGAAAGCATAGGAGGATCAGAGGAGAAAACAGTAAAGGCAACAAGGAAGAAGCAACAAGTGAGGTAGGAGGGCAACCGGGGAATGTGCTGTCCTGGAAGCCAGTTACAGCAAGTATATTAAGGAGGCAGTGACCAACTGTTAAAAGTTGCCTATGGATCAAATAAGATAAAGATTGAGAATTAACCATTTTATTTTGCAATGCAGATGTCAATAGTGACTGGATAAGTACAACGTTATGAAACGGTAGAAGCAAAATCCAAGTTGGAATTAGCTTAAGAGAGAACTAGAGAGAAAATATATCAGTGAATATGACTCAATTGTGAAGGTTACTGAAATATTCACCAGTATTAAAAACTTCTGAATAAGGTGTAGTATAAACAAAAGAAGTAGGACAATTATATAGCATATATCTGACAAAACATTAATGTATGAATTATACAGAAGGTTTAAAATTCATTTAGGAAAAGATAATCTAAAGGGAAGAATGGATAAAGGATATAAATAAGCAATTTATAGAAAAAATAAATGCATATTTATTTTAAAATAACTCTCAAATTCAGTACTAATCAGGTAATAGCCATTTAAACTGAGAGTAGATACCACTGTATTGGCAATCTTTTTTTAAAGTTTAGTAATAGCTAGAATTGATGAATATATGGGTAAAAGTTACCTTATATGCAATTTGTACACCAAAGTCCAGAGTGAATATAACATAAATTAATATGGGGGAAACTTCATGGTCTACACTTGAATTATGGTGTCTTCCTTATGATTCAGCTCTATGTACCACTGGCCATATTAATAAAAATAGAAAATGATCCAAGTAGTTTTTAATATATGCTTTAAGTATCTCTAATATAATCTTGTTTTGCATTTATGAAACAGTAAGGATAATAAGGTTATTCCATGTATTTTAATAGAAAATAAAGATATACCATTGGGTGAAAAAGTACCAAGTACAAAACAATAATTTTAGTATAATCTCTGGATCCAAAGGATTCCAAACTACCCCTTTTTCTCACTCACCCCAAAACTGGGACACTGGAGAAATATCTGTAAAAGGGTAAAAGGTTTAGGATCAGAAGATGATGTTATAACTGATACAACTGATATTGGAGAAAGTAACTGATATTTGAGTGTGTTTTAGCTGGACTGACTTCATACAGCATTGAGAATGATGCATAAACATCCCTCCTTACCCAAACTCTAAAATGAAAAGAGTAAAGTAAAAGGCTGTGCTATGCCTGCCCAGATTCTTCCCTTATAACTCTCAAGCAGAAGACTCACTTCTCCATTCCGTTGGTAGAATGGGATGAGGAAGTGGTAGACAGAGGCCAGAACAAATTTTCAACAGAATTCCCTTTTCTTGAAAGAAAACTCACAAAATAAGTAAACAAAGTAGTATTACTCTCTTAATTAAAACACTTCTAATTATGCACAAAGTCCTTCACCACCTCCATTTATTTTCCAACTGAAAAATGATGAGAGAATCGCTTTGACTCTGGAATATGTTGCACTCTTGGATAGTAAACTTAATACAACAATAATTTCCCAACCAAATCAAAACGTGGAAGATCCAATATTCTTGGAACAGTCAATGTTGTTTTTCTTTCAGTCACAAGATGTTTTAATTAATTTATTCAATCAATGGTGATTAAGGAGAAGTTTTTATTTACTTAAAGTATTGGGATTTCCATACTGAAAACTTTATTAGGTATTAAGTAATTATAAAACAGCACAATTCAATTTACATAAATACTTTGAAATGGATTTTAATTAAATACCTATAATGATTATATTCAGAATTCTAAATGTAGATTTGTGGTTGTTATATATCAATTATTATAGCAGAAGCTGCATACACATTAGATTTTAATCTATAGGTATTTACAAAGGAAACATTAAAGCAGAAGTAGTTTTATTTCAACTCTCTACTTTCTATTTTCAAATTGCATGAATCCTTACTACTAAAATATATTTTTATCAATTCCCAAGTCAACAAGATTGAGGACATAAAATCATGATATTTTAAAATACCTATTTCTAAGAGCTCTGGTTTAGAAAAGAGATGTACATAGGATATTAAAAGTCATGTTAAGATGTTTTTTCCTAAACAGTACTGAGTCAACAAAGCACTGGCATTCAGATTATGGTAGATACTCCCATTTGTGTGACTGTGTTTATGATAATATCACCTTTCAATTGGAGATGTTCTATCTTAAGTATATTTGACCTGGACCTTTTCTTCCTGTGGCTCCGGAAGCACCACTTCTGCCTGCCCTTCACATTTTTTAAGGAAAGAGAAATGGCACAGAATAAAAGAGGGAATCAAGCAAGAGGAAAAAAAGAGTTTTTAAGTGTAAGTTGTAAAGAAAAGTAAATATAGCAATAGATATGATGTTATTCAACTTCCCTCTGTGAAAATTACAAGTATTTTACTTTAAAAAAATTAAAGGGATCAGAAAGTCACACTTACTGATGTTCACATTATACTTAAAACTAATACTCAGTTTATACTTAAAACTAATACTCCAAATTAGACACTGGTTTACCCTTTTCCCCCTTTTCCCTCACACTTGCCTTATACTCCCTGCCTTACTTCCTTCTTCTTTAACTATTTGGGCCAAAATGTTCATAGTTACCAGAAAATAAAAGAGTTTAGATAGACTCTAAATTATAGAAGTTACTTCCTGTGTCAGTAAGAGACTGCACTTTCCTTTAATAAAGTATAACACAATCCCTGGAGACAAGGGTTTAAAAGGAAAGGCTAGACATTTCAAGATGCAAAAGAAGAGTTCAGAGATATGAGTGAAAACATTGTCCACCTTAGTGCTCTTGTACAGAATAATGAAAACTCAGTAAAAAGTTTATAATTGAGTCTCATTTTTATATTTTCCAGGGGAACAATTAATCAAAAATCCTACCACAATTCCAATTGATTGAGTCACATTTCACCTCTTAGCAAGTAATGAGGTTTGTCTTTTTTGTTTGTTTGTTGTTGTTGTTGTTGTTGTGTGCCATCGAGTCGGTATCCAACTCATAGCAACCCTCATAGGGTTTTCAATGGCTGACCATTTCAGGATTGCCTTGGGAGTGGATTGCCAGGTCCTTCTCCCATTTTTGCGGTGCTGGGCATTGAACTTGGGACCTCAGAGACTGCAGCCCAGCATTCTACCAACTGAGCTAAATCCCAGCCCATTTGTTTGTTTACAATAGCCTAATACAGCCAGGTGCTGTGGTACACACCTGTAATCTCAGCAACTCAGGAGGCTGAAGCTGGAGGATCTAGAGTTGCAGGCCAGCAGTAGTTTATGCAACTTAGTGAGAATCCATCCCAAAATAAAAACTGAAAAAGGGACTGAGGGTACATCTGAGTAGTGGAACACCTGCCTAGCATGCAGAAGGCCCTACTTTCAAACCTCAGTAATGGAAAAAAATACCCTAATATAGTGCTGGTTAGGGAAAATAAACAGTGATTTGATTTGGGTTAGGCAATGTGGGTTCTACTTACAGGTTTGCCACCAAAACTTGTTGTTGTTGTTAGGTGCCGTAGAGTCGGTATCCGACTCATAGCGACCCTCATAGGGTTTTCAATGGCAGACTGTTTCAGGATTGCCTTGGGAGTGGATTGCCAGGCCCTTCTCCCATTTTTGCGGTGCTGGGAATTGAACTCGGGACCTCAGAGACTGCAGCGCAGTGCTCTACCAACTGAGCTAAATCCCAGCCCGCCACCAAAACTAGTGTGGTCTTAATAAAGATTCTATCCCTAGTGTGGTCTTAATAAAGATTCTATCCCTGGGCATCAGTCTCCTCTTCAGAGTGACAGTTGAATCTGTTGCAACAAGGCTGGACTGAATCTTCTGAGAGGTCTACAGAGCTACACTATGATACTAGAAATAACATACTTGGATCTCTGCTGTGTTGCTTCATAATTTCTTGTGTCGGCCTTCACTAGTCTGCTTCATTGTTTATCTTTATCTCAGTTGATTATCTGACCTCTTACTTCAAATAATAACTAAGCATTCAACTTCTGAATTATAAAGATAGAACCCCCTGAGCTGGGTGCTGTGGCATACACCTGCGATTCTAGAAACTTGGAGGCTGAGGCAGTAGGATCATCAGTTCCAGGCCAGAGGCAGTCAGTGCAACTTAATGAGACCCTGCTTCAACATAAAAAATTAAAAAAGGGTCTAGGGGTGTAGCTCAGTGGTAGAGCACTTGCCTAGCATGTGCAAGGCCCTGAGTTTGAATTCCCAATACCAAAAACAAATAAATAAATAAAACAAACAAGAAATCCCCACAAGGGCAGGAGTTTTAGCTCAGTTAGTAGAGTGCTTGATTAGCATGCATGAGGCCCTGGGTTCGATCTCCAGAACCTCAAGAAAAAAAAAAAGTTATGTATTTGCATATTTGCTAGGTGTGGTAGCTCACATGTATAATCCCAGTGACTCAGGTGGTGAAGGCAGGAGGATCCCAGGTTCAGGCCCAGAGGCAGCTTGCATAACATAGCAAGACTCTATCTTAGGGAAAAAAAGCTTAAAAAGGGGGTTGGGGGTGCAGACCAGTGGTAGAGTGCTTACCAGGGTAATGTAGCACCATGGATTCAGTCCCTTAGTACAGAAAAAAAAAAAATCCCTACAAAAACCACAAACCCCTACAGCTATAGCCTAAATATTCTCCATCTATTCTAACCTTCTATTTAGTTCCAGAGACTTGGCCATCTCCTGCTTCAAATATGTCCTTCAAGTGTTGCTCTTAAAGCTTTATTTTTTTCGTCTTTATATGTTAATTTTCCCCCTTTCTTTTGTACTAGCTTCTTCTAAGCACTTAATCCATTAACTTGTTTCTTCCAGTGCAAACAAGCTCACACCCTCTTTCATTTCTAAATTTTAACAGCCTTCACTTTAGAGAAGTTTTGGGTTCTTTTCACATGTATATACAAACAAAAAGGTCTGCGTTTAGCTCAGTTGGTAGAGTGCTGCTCTGTGATCTCTTGAGGCCCTGGAGTCTATCCACAGCACTGGAAAATGGGAGAAGGAAGTGGCAATTCACTCCCGAAGCAATCCCAAAACAATTAGCCATTGAAAACCCTATGAATACCAGAGAAGCACTGACTTAGTGCCAGGCATGGAGCAATGTTGGGAGTGTTTCTTTCTGTTGTACATAGGGTTGCTATGAGTTGGACTCAACTCGACCGCACCTAACAACAACATATAAACAAATGTAGAGAAAAAATAAAATGCAAGACCAGTTAATTTAGAATACATCTAGAATAAATTAGCTATTCTTATAAAGGCATGAATCTCAAGTGTTTATTATATTTTGAGCTTGATTTTTACTTTGCTCTAGGAATCTGATATTTTCATATAAATTAAATTTTCCCTGCATAGATATACATGATAACTGCAGGTTCTCAAACAGACTTTGGCCTTTTGAAGTAGAGTAATTTTAAGTTCACACAACTATTTAGGGGACAATGTTTAGGCTATACACAAGATATAATTCTCTACTGTAGTCTACAAAGGCATCAGGAGAGATCTGCAGCTGTGAATGTCTTTGATTCTCACTTTATTTAAGATTTGGAGGAAGAAGGAGATACCATAAATTCCAGGCACTTAGGGGGAAAAGGGATTCCATAATGTTTTCAAGTATTTTAAGATCTTTACAAAGAAACAATATGAAGCAGAAGAGAAATTTTGAAAGTTCAATCTATATAATCCTCTGCTGCTTCTGTTCTTCTCAATAAAACTGCAGGCAAATTAAGGACCCAAGGAAGTTAATTTATTTGTCCTGGGCAGCAGAATACAAAGATACTTTGTTAGTATTTTAATAGACTAAAGATAAGTCCCTTCTTATAAGGAAATGATTGAATAACTAGTAGAAATATCATTTAATGCATATTAGAGAGTTTTATTAATAAGAAAGTAATATATAGAGATATATTGTATTTAATTTATTGGGATTAGGATTTCATTTTGTATTTTCTTTTATATCCCTTGTCAAGAACATAATCATTTTTTATAATACTATGAATATTCATAAATCTCTTCTTGGATATTTTTGTTTAATCTCCTAATAATTAAATTTCAGCTCTTAGACTTTTGATACACAGAACAAGTAGAATTTAAGTGACAGAATTAACATATATATGTTTACAAATATATATATATATATATATATATATATATATATAAACCCAACAAGTGAATATAAAGTAGCTTATCAGGCCAGTTGCAGTGGCTCACACCTGTAATCCCAGTGACTCGAGAAGGAGGCACGAGGATTGCAATTTTGAGGACAGAGGCAGCCTGCATGATTTACGGAAACCCTGGTTGAAATTACAAAGTAAAAAATGGGCTAGGGATGTGGCAAGAAATATGTATGAGGCCTTGGGTTCAACTCTGACTACTGCAAAAAAATAAATAAACAAAAATAACCTAATTTATCAGAGTATGTTTTCCCTTACAATTAAGTGATGACAATGAAATGTTTTGTAATAAAGAAAATTATTGTTTGGATAAATATTTGCTGGTATTTTCTACACCCTAGAAAGAGCCTATAGACTTTTCATAGGAAGCTAGTCATAAAATAACATAAAGTATGGGTTTACTTAAAAGAAAATTTGGGTTACCATGGTAGAAATGTCACTATGAAGTTAGCCATATCCCCTTTTTCACATGGAAACTTTTGTCTGTGCTAACAATGCTTTCTCTGCCTGAAGTGCTCTTCCCTCTTTTCTGCCCATCCAAATTCCATTAAGTGGCTCAAGTTCTATTTAAGTTTCTTTCTTTTTTATAAGGAGTTTTACTCCTTTCCATTCCATTCCAAAAAGATTTTCCTTTTTCTTAATATTTACAATTGTTACTATTTTGGTAGTTATTCATGACTATATTTTCAATAATTATCAGAAAGAAAGAGTGTCTTTTTGGAATAAATCATTAAATTCGTATAAATAAATACATTAGATGGCAAAAACAAATATTCTGTAAATAACATGAGTGCTTCTCAAATTATCTTGTTGTTGTTAGGTGCCGTAGAGTAGGTATCCAACTCATAGCGACCCTCTGTACAACAGGGGAAACACTATTGTCAGTGCTTCTCTGCTGTTCATAGGGTTTTCAATGGCAGATTGGTTTTTGGGAGGGGGTTGCCAGGTCCTTCTCCCAAGCCTACAGCTTCTGGTGTTCCCAGGCGAGTGAATTGAAAACTTGTGACCAATCAAAGAACTGTGATGGATGCAAAAACACAAATTTAAATATTACCTTGAGAATACACATTAAAATTTGATTAATATTTTTAATATTTAAGGTGCTATTTTCTGTTTCTAGTGCATGTCTTATCAAAAGTAACTTTTAAATCTCATGTATTGATTTTACAATATACTTTATATATAAAATAGTGATTTGCTACAACTACTATCATTTGTTGTTGTGAGGTGCCATCAAGTTGGGTCCAACTCATAGTGACCCTCATAGGGTTTTCAATGGCTAATTTGGGGGGGGGGATTGTTTCAGGAGTGGGCTGCTAAGTCCTTCTCCCATTTTTGCAGTGCTGGGGATCCAACCCAGGGCCTCAGCATGTGCAAGGCAGTACTCTACCAACTGAGCTAAACCCCAGCCCACTACTATCATAGGAAATGTGATTTATATATTACCAATATTTAAAAGAGAACCATTCACAAATTGAAAGCTCAGTACTGCTTCTTAGACTAGGGATGGATTCCAAATAGGACCAAGTGAGGCATAAGTGAATACTGATGAAGGGGAAAAGTTAGGACACATTTCTAGAAATTTATATGTGAAAGAAAGGAGAGATAATAAGCAAATGGTAAATATACTATCACAAACAAAATTAGGAATAAAGAAAAACATGCACCAAATCTTGCACTAATTTTTTCCTGAATGGTGGCAAAGAAAGATAACATAGTGATAGCTTTTTATGCATGAAGAGAATTATTTACTTGAAATTATTAATTTGTCTTATGGGAGAAAAAAAACAGAAATAAAACAGGGCTAAATTCCAGAAATTGGGCTGGGATTTAGCTCAGTTGGTAGAGCGCCACTCCGCAGTGCTGGGGTCCCGAGTTCGATTCCCAGCACCACAAAAAAAAAAAAAAAAAAAAAAAGAAAAATGAAAAAAGAAAAAGAAAGAAGGACATGGCAACCCACTCCTGAGGCAATCCCCAAACAATCAGCCATTGAAAACCCTACAAGGGTCGCTATGAGTCAGACACGACTTGATGACTTGATGGCACCTAACAACAAAAATAACATTCCAGAAACAGTGAATCCTAACAGGGGCTGGGATTTAGCTCAGTTGGTAGAGCACTGCGCTGCAGTCTCTGAGGTCCCTAGTTCAATTCTCAGCACCCCCAAAATGGGGGAAAGACCTGGCAATCCACTCCCAAGGCAATCCCGAAACAGTCAGCCATTGAAAACCCTATGAGGGTCGCTATGAGTTGGATACCGATGGCACCTAACAAAAACAACAACATTGGGGGGAAGACATTCTCTCTCCTGGAGAGAGATCTGGGAATATGTTGCTTAGTCTTTGTGCTGAAGGAATACACAGTTTGAGCTAGAGGAGTACTCAGACAATTACCACACGCTTGGGATGTGTGGCATAGGTACACAAAAGAGGCCTCCTCACGTAGACTTGAGGAAAAGATAAAAGGAGAGTTCTCAGAGGTGAATTGAGTTGAGTAGAAAATAGCCAAGGAGATGGAATTCACACTTTTCTCTCATTTATTTGATGGAGGGCATTTGAATGGTCATATCATTGAAATTTAAATCATTTATCTTCTTCCAGGCTCCCACTTAAAGTCCTATACAACAAGTCTGAACAGGACAAGAAAAAAAAAAAAAAAAAAAGGCGAGCACTGCTTGCTAATGATTTCCTCACACTCTACTGATAATTCATAATCACTCCTACTTTCTTTTTTGTTTGGTAGCATTTTATTTGGCCTGATCTCTGAAAATAAGCAGGGTCGGCTTGGTTAGTCCTTGGATGGGAGACTGCCTGGGGATACCAGGTGCTGCAGGCTGGGGAAAAGGACTCCCGAAACAATCTGCCATGGAAAACCCTATGAATAGTAGAGAAGCACTGATATAGTGCCAGACACTGTTTCTTTCTGTTGTATGTAGGGTCACTATGAGTGGACCCCACTCAATGGCACCTAACAACAATAACATAATTTTTATGACTCTCATCCTTTTATACTTATCTCCTAACTCCTGAATTAAAGAATATATACAGCTAACAGCAGCACTGTTGAAATTATACTTTAGAGCAATTATAAAGTTTAATTTTAAAAAAGAATATAAGGTTTTACATGGGCCTAACAACAAAAGCAAAAGTCAACAGAGTATTATAGAAAAATAACTGTAAATGATAGTATCACTAAAATTCTGTTGTAAACATATATAGATGAAATTATGAAAGTCATCAAACAATGACATTAGTAAGGGCAGTAATGGTCTGAAATTATTAGCAGAAAGCCTAGTGACTTGTGGGAACACATGCATTTGTGGAAAAAAAGTACTGCTAATATTCTCCAATGCTTTTAGGACTAACTTAAAGAATATCTGTAGGTAAATGATGCCAACTATTTGTCTATTGTTAGTAATCTACAAACCCCTACTAAAATCCAAAATAAATGAATACTTGCTTTATTGCTTTATTTCTAGGTTATGGTAAAACTATACTATTTTAGTCTAAGAAGCACCACGATAGAGTGGTAACCATCCTACCATGAAGTATTAATATTAATATCTCAATGGGACTGGGCAGAAGTTTTTTCTTGGCAGGGTATTAAAAATGATTTTTTTTCATGCATAAAAGATACATAAACAGAGACCACATAAGCAAATATAATGTATTTGTGGTATTACAATTTCATGGAGTATAAACAGAAAAAATATCTAAAATATAGTCCTTAAGAAGAAATTAAAAAGCTGAGAATTACATAATCATTGAATAATTGCATATTAATTTGTGTTGCATTACACAACACAAACTTTCGATTTATTTGTGGGCAAAGGAGAATCAAATCCTTCAGTACTCCCTAGACACTTCCAATTTCTATTTTACAACCTCTTGGCAGAGTAGGTAATATTTTCTAAGGAGATTTGATCCTATGTCTTTCATGAGATTTAAAGACAACCTTTCCTTCTTTACTCCACATTATAACATATTTTTATAGTATAGAGCATAGAACAATTTTATTAAAGATAGAGAATTTATTCAGAGATTATAAAGATAGTATACCTTCGAGATGTGAAGGCAGATAGTAGTGAGGGCCATTGCTGCCTAATACATATTTCATAGAATCCAACTGAAAGTTGTAGATAGTTGTGTGAGAGATGTGCAGGTGTCATCTCAGGCTGATTTATTGTTTGCTGAGTGTCTACCGTATGTATGACATTGAATTAAACATTATGGTAGTAAAACCAAGATCAGAAGTGATCCTGTCTCCATGGGACTTTGTAATTTTCAAGGAGAGAGAAAATTTGCATGGAAATCTAAAACATAGATTAAAAGTTACACCATGTGTTCTTCTCTGTATGGTGGTAGATTATTAAAAGTTAAGGTTTTGTTTACCCAATAGTTTGTACACTGTTTGGAATGTAGCCATTGCTCCATACATTCTTACAGAAGTTATAGAGGGATTCAAGTAGAATTCCTTAGGCAGTATGAAACTGGAGAATGCAAGCCTGAAAAAAATATTACTAATTCAAACCATGCTTCAAATATATATATATATATCTTTCATGAGCAGGAATGTCATCTTAAATGGAGAAAAAAAGTCCCTAAACACAAAGACAGCTACTTGTGGGGACATATATAAGAAAACCAAGTTCACTTTGGCTAGGATGTAATAGAATGACATTTTCTGTTTTATTACTAAAATTATTTGATAAATATTTTCCTTATGAATAAAAAAGTTCTTATTGCTGAGAATTTTAAAGTCTAAGGGGTGGTCATCTGTTGGAGATGTTTTTCAGAGACTCTCATATTTAGGTAAGATGTTAGATGGCCCAGTTTCCTCCAATTTATTCTCAGTCATCCTATGTTGGCAATGTATAATAATATGAGAGATATCTCAGTGTGTAGCCATATTTCTTGATTGGTTATAGCAAGTGTGTTAGTCTCATCTTAAAGAACTCCCTCATCACTTTCATTTGAAAATCTATCCACCAAACTATTTCTAGAGAGCGCTAATAAACTTGGTTTTGCAATTCCTAATTATAACACCAAGGTTACTGCTTCTGTGCATTAAATTGCCTCGAGGTAGCAGTAAAACTTTCTCCTAGAAGAATTTCTGTATGGAGATTCTGAAAGAATTTTAGACATGCAATATAGTAGAGCATCTTCTTTTTACTACTGTTTATTTTTTCTTTTGACAACATCTATGGATTAAAACTCTGTTTCCTGAAAATATGTGTTGTTGCTATGCCAAGCTATTTTAGAACAGCTTTGTTTTCTGTGATTGACGAGCTCATTTTATTCATATACTTTATTTGTAACTAAACAGTGATTTTGTTGTAGATTTCCTGCCTTCACTCCAGAACTAGTTCTCAGAAGTAACTTACTTACCTCTTTTCCTTACCACTGCCCAAAGCAAAACAAAGCTGCAAATTATACCATTACGATAGCAGGAAATAATAACAACAACAAAGCAAAACCAAAAACACGTGAGGCTCTTGCCGTGGCACACACTTGTAATTCCTGCTACTCCAGAGGCTAGAGGAGGATGACAAGTTTGAGGCCAGAGGCAGTCTGTACAACTTAGTGAGACCCTGTCTCAAAATAAAAAATTAAAAAGGGACTGGGAATGAAGTTTAGTGATAGAGAACTTGCCTAGCATGTGCAAGGCCTTGGGTTTAACCTCACAGAACTTCAAACTTAAAAAAAAAAGACAGAGCAATAAGATAATCATATGGAAAATGGTAGGAGATAAGATTTGGTCCCACCAAACAGAAAATTTATATACATTTTGAGACAAAACCTGTTTTGCTGTTTAAGAATCCATAGTGTCGGAGCATGTATTTTTGAATGAACATCACACTACACATTTCTTCAGTAATTCATTTCAAAAGTTATACATAATTAAAATCTTTTTGAATGTTTGTACAATTTGTGGCACCTCCGTACATGTTTCAGGATGCAAGTGAAAGTAAAAGATCAACCTCCTCCAAAATAATTCCCTAAAAATTTCTTGAGAAAATTTGAGTAAAATGTATCATCTGTAATTGTGAACAGGTTTATCACATTAGTTGTAATTAGAATAAGGGAAATCTCTATAGAAAATTGGCATATATGCTACTGATAAGGGCTGGTCCTAGGGACAGATAGTACAAAAGTATGATAAATCAGTTACTTTATCACTTGGTTATGAAGATTCTCACCTCCATAGTTAGCCCAGGGCTGAGTACTCTACTTTTCTGCATCTTACTCTTAAGCATTCAACTCTTATTTCACATAAATGTATTTTTCATTCTTTCCTCTTTGTATTCTTTCTCCTTATAATCTTTTGTTAAATCTGCAATTTTAGCAGTTAAATCTATGGAGATCTCTGCATTCCTAACTGATGGCAAGATACAGAGCTAGCATTTCAAACTCAAAACACTCTAAACCAAATTCAATGTCCTATTTTATTCCAACAATCCAAGTCCTCTATTTGGCTCCAGCATTTAAGAGACCACTTTTTGAAGAAAATGTCAAATGTAATTTCCAAATTGATAAACAAGCAAAATAAATTGTTCTTCAGTGGGGCATGGTGGCATATGCCTGTAATCCCAGTGACTTGGGAGCCAGAGGCAAAAGGACTGCAATTTTGAGGCCAAAGGTAGCCTATGTAATTTAGCAAAAGCCTGACTCAAAATTAAAAAAAAAAATTAAAAATGGGCTGCAGGTGCAGCTCAGTGGTAGTTGTTGTTGTTGCTAGGTGCTGTCGAGTCAGTATCTGACTCATAGCGACCCTCATAGGGTTTTCAATGGCTGACTGTTTCAGAATTGCCTTGGGAGTGGATTGCCAGGTCCTTCTCCCATTTTTGTGGGGCAGGGAATTGAACTCAGGACCTCAGAGACTGCAGCGCAGCACTCTACCAACTGAGCTAAATCCCAGCCCCTCACTGGTAGACTTGCAAACTAATTGGGTTCAAACTCCCAGTACCAAGAAAATAATCTTCTTATAGTTTTGTCATTATTTATATCTTTACATAGTTCTTACTAATACCAGTTACTATTAGCTATCTTATGATCCCCTCCCCCACTTTTTTGAGATGTGATCTTGTTGTGTTGCCCAAACCCTCCTCAAACTCCTGGGCTCACATTATGTTCCTGACTCAAACTGTAAGCATCTGAGACAACAGGGGAATGCCACTGCACTCAGGCATTGATTGTGATTCTGAGGCAAAATTTGAGGTAAATCTTTGAAGAAGAAAGACTTACCAACATACTTTGAGTCAACTTACAAGACTATTTCTGTAATAATGACTAGCCAATTATAATTCAATTATTTGTTTTTAAATTTTATCCACATTCTACTGTAGAAAGACTTTACAACCCTTCTGTATTGCTGTGAGTTTATTATTGTGGCCAGCTCAATAATTGTGGCTACGAGAATACAGTTTTAAAACATAAACCATGATTTTTTTCATTGATTTTGACCATTCCCTAGACATAAACTGTATAAATCTTCTTGCATAGAATACACTTTTGTATCTCCTTTCTGATGATTGAACAAATATTTTACAAGATCTTTGACAACTACTAAGACTTCTTGATAATGTCTCTGTTTAACATACCTTAAAACATTGCTGGTTTTGTGTTTTTCTTAACACTTGACACTGCATTTTTTTTCTAGACTTTAAACTCCATGATGGAAAAAGTGGTAGTTTCCCAGTCATCCATAACTAACTGTGCTTAACACAAAATAACTGTACACAGAATTTGGGGAATGAATCTACTCAATTGCTTAACACGATACATGAAACACAACTGTTGACTGACTTGTCTCAGTACACAGTTGAGTGGTTAAGGGAGAGTAAAGTTTATAGAGCCTCCATCCATACCACTGTGGTGTCCAATCCCATCAGATCTTGGTAGTTAAGCAGGGCTGGGCCTGGTTAGTATTTGGATGGGAGGCCACCTGGGAACACCAGGTGCTGTAGGCTTGGGAGAAGAACCCAGCAACCCTCTCCCAAAACACAATCAGCCATTGAAAACCATATGAATAGCAGAGAAGCACTAACAATACTGTTTCCCATGTTGTACATAGAATCTCTATATCTCTATGAGTCAGACACCGACTGGATGGCACCTTACAACAACAACAACAAGAATAAAAGTTCACAGAAGAGGAGGTATTATGTAAGTTATTCTATGAATCTATAGGGTAAAGTGCTTAAGGTATTGACTAGAGAGCTGGGCTGTGATTCTTCTGTACATAGGACAATGTGATTTCTTTTCCAGACAAAAGGAGAAGAATTATATATTATTGGCAATATAATTAAAAACTCTATATTTTCTTTCTCCTGTACCTGCATGTAGTAAATTGTCATAATAGCAAAAGTCTTCAAAGTACATTTTCTTCAACATATTACATAATGAAATAGAGCCAAAACCATTAAAAAAGGATTTCTCTCATCCTTTAAAACATAATAAAAACAAAACTAAGAAATTCAATGCCAAAATATTTTCATAGGCTTTGAAGTAAGCCAAAAAAATATTTAGCTTTGATTATCTTGATTTCTGAAATTTACCCATTCAGTTTTTGACACAATTGCTATAATTTATTGTAGTGGTAAGATGTGTTAGTGTCAAACTGTAAAGATGAAAAATTAACTTGTGTAATATGAAGATAATCCACTTAAATAAAATACTTCTGGAAGTTTTTATGCTTTTGGAATTCTTCAAGCTCTTCATAATCAACATTTTATCTCCATTTCAAAGAGAGTTGAACACTGATGTTTTGTTCTTTATTAATATGAGAACTAAAAGCCATATAAGAATTATTTAATAAAACATCAAGATCTGAGAAAAATGTGAAAGCTTTAAGAACCTTACTACTTGGAAATTCATATTTCTTATGTCTATACAACTTTCTAAGTTATGTTTATTTAAAGAATTACCCTTGTTAAAATTTCCCTTGAAACTGTCTTATACATGTTCTATTCTGGTAGTGAATATTTCTAATTTTATTATTGTAATAAACATTTTTGTTCTGCTGATTTTTCCTGACTTTTTAAAGTACATTAACTAAAAAGCAGAAGTTATGCCAATATAAAAGAGAGAAAATATCATGTGTGAGCTTGCAATAGTAGTCAAAGAAAATTAGGCTAGACATTTGTTTTACAACATTGCACTATTCAAGTGCTGTACTAATAAGCATGAACATGAACTCAAACATTGCCAGCAGGAATCCACATAGATACAGCTACTTTGGAAAACTAGTACTAATTAAAGCTAAGCATGAACCTAACCATTCTCAACCTATGATCTAGCAATCCTTCTACTGAAGAAAATCATGAACACAAAATATACAGTCCTCAAAATGTACATATGTTTTCACCACAAAAGATGTTCAAGAACATTCATAGAGTACTACAGTAGCCAAAACTTGAAAAATACCCAAATATTCATCAATAAAATAATGGATAAATTGTGCCATATTCACATAATAGATTATTATATGGTAACAGGAATGAGTACACTCCTGCTATATCCTATGTTAAGAAAAATAAAGCAGACTCAAATGAGTATTTATATAAAGTTCAAAAACAGGGAAAATACATTTATTGTGTGACTCAGGAAAGTGATTATCTTTGGGCAAGATAATTTCTGGGAAAGGATATAATGGTGGTAGAGAATGGGGTGAGTGCATCTGAGATACTGACACTTCTCATCAGTGATCTCTTCACATGGGTATGTTCTTTTTGTGAAAACTTACCTAAACTTTGTTTGTATGCTTTTAAAATATGTATGTTATATTTCAATAAAAGGTTTGAAAATCTTAAAACCTATGGGAAAACGTTTGTCTCATCACACCATTTAATTATAAATTTTGGTGGTTTTTGATTGTCATTCTTGCCTCTATATTCCCTGTGATGAATTTTGTAAATTGTAGTTAGATAGGAGGAATAACTTCTGCTGTTAATAGCACAGTAAGTTGACTACAGTTAATAGTATGACAGCATATATTTCAAATAACTAGAAGAGAGGATTCTGAACGAACATTTACAAAAAACTATAAATGAGGTGACACATACATTAAATATCCTGACTTGATCATTACTGTGGTTCCATTTATCAGAACAATACATTGTGCTCTACAAATGAGTATTATGTGTCAAATAAAAACTAAAGCAAAAATAAAAGCTAAATTTAAGAACAAATAGGAATAATTAATACTAATTTTTATCTTTATTATTTTTCTTCTTTCCTTTTTGCTCAATACATCATAAACAGACTTAGTGAACAAAGAATAGTGCCCAAAAAGAT
>VMDO01009067.1:0-79647 GCA_007922755.1 Pedetes capensis
AGCAGAGCCCAGTGACTATTCATTGAGCAAGAGGGTGACCCATTCACTCGTCACTGGATGAATCCATTGGCCAGTGAAGATGCTTCCTCCAGCAGACCTGAGGGGGGTGGCGATACAGTGAATATGAAAGAACAATTCTCTGTTACTGGAAGATGGAGTGACTCCAGTCAGACAATCATAAACCCAGGCATCCTGAATGGAGAAGCTTGGGCAATTGCCTGCATGAACCTGCCTTCTCTGTGAAGTGACATTCTGAGTTTTATATGATGGCTGTAAAGACCCTGATGCTGCTGAATGATTTGATAGTATATTTTAAATAATTAAAAAGGAGAGGTCTTTATCCATGCCAGGAGAGGAACTGGACATGTACCTAAGAAAATGAGATTAAATATACAGAGGAATCCCTCAGGCAGTAGATATTGAGACTAATTAGAAAGGTGTGACGGCAGATGCATAAATGCAAAGATGAATATGGTTTTCAGCAAATTCTGTGGTCAGGGCCTGTTTTAGGTGTACTTCCTGACTGCACAGGCAAGGGTTGTAATGGGAAGGAGCCCCCTGTTCACTGCAGATGCATGGTATGACAGTTAATACCCAACACATTCCTCCAAAGCTCCATAAAGTAGACAGTCTTCAGTGTATGGTATAGAAAATAAGTTTAGGAGATGTTGCTAATTGGTGATTTGTTTTCCAGGAATTTTATTTTGTTACTTTCTCCTCTTTTTTGTATATGTTGTTGTTGTTAGGTGCTGTTGAGCTGATCCAACTCATAGTGATCCTCATAGGGTTTTCAAAGACTGTTTCAAGATCTGCTTCAGGAGTGGATTGCCACTTCCTTCTCTCATTTTTGCGGTGTTGGGGATTGAACCTGGGTCCTCAGAGAGTGCAGCACTGCATTCTACTACAACTGAGCTAATATGTATATTTACATACATATATTTAGTTGAAACAATATTTATAAATATTTATGGGGTAAAATATGATAATTTGGTAATATATACCATGTGTAATGATCAAATCAGGGTAATTAGTATTTCTGTCTCTTAAGAATTTATCATCTGTGTGTTGGGATCCCTCATATTCTTCTTTTCAGTTATTTTGAAATATATCATAAATGTTATGGCTTAGGGTTACTCTACTGTGCCATAGAACACCAGAACTAATCCTTCCTCTCTACCAGTGTTTCCGTACCTATCATCTAACATTTCTCTTCCTCCTCACCTTTACACTTCTCAGTCTTTGGTGACCATTAGTCTACTTTCTTCTTTGAAATTGATATTTTTGGCTTCCGTAAATGAAAGAAAACATAGACAAAATATAGCTTATCAGTTGGCTTTCTCCATCCTCGAACTATTTTGGTAGCAGCATGAACATGGCTGGCCTCCCTCTGGCATCAGCTCTCCCTGCCTAGCCCATCCTGGCAGTCCTTAGCACACCCTCGGCATCTGGGCTCTCTCCGACCTGCGAGCCCTGCAGGAACTTTCTCCTCAGTGGGAGTCACTCTCTGTCTCTGCTCTTCTCTCTGCTTCCCACACCTTCCTTCCCTCCTGATCCTTTAGGAAGATTTATCCATATATGAGAGCCTCCCTGGCCTTTGGAATCTGTCCTGTGTCCTCACAGCACCCCAGATGTCTCCAGGGTCACCCTTCCTCAGGCCTCCTTTCTCTATCTCCCTTAGATTTGTGCCCTTGTATCACAGAAATTGTTCATTCACATCTATTTCACCGGGGACAGATTATACATCCCCACCCCCCACAGGGAACTCCATACAGATTCTGTGCAGCACATCAGCTCTTACAGTGCTTAGCACAAAGTCAGCACTAATCACAATTTACTTCACAAAGGAAGGAGCAGACTAGACTGTTTCTGTCGCAGTGCACAAAGACTGAGGATGAGAGCTAAGGTAATAAAAGAAACCACACTGGCTCTTTCATTAATGTTATTTTTCTCATTAATTTGGCAACGTAAGTAACACAACCATGCTATTTCAATAATTGCATTATTTTATTCATTTTGTTATATAAGTTCTTTGTGACTTAATGCTCCTTGAGAATATCAGAGAGAAAGGTTAGAGATATCTTAGACTACTACTCAAGTATTTTCACCACAAGAGCCATTGTGTCCTTGCTGGTGTTTATTCTCTGCCTGGTTTTGTGCGCTCTGCCTACAGAGAGGTCACATGTAGATTTTGGCTTCTCATATGTTAACAAAATTGATTTCCAGGTCCTTTGGGAGATAGTGGTGTGTTGCCGTCAGCTTGTGCCCGCTCATGGGAGCTGATTCTGGACCCTTTCCCCATGTACCAGTTTCACTTTGGTAGCCTGCAATTGGCCATAGGTAGGACTATTTGTACCAGGAATTCAGCAAACATTACAAATCAGGTCTTTTTTGGGAAAGCCAGTAGTTCAACATGAACTAGCATGGCACTGTTTGGGGGACTTTTACAAATGACAATGATGCAGTAAATTTTTTGGCATGTGTCTGCTTGTGTGAACGTCTGAACAGCTTATCTAAAGAGATATCAGGAAGCTAAATTGCTGAACCAGCTATAGGGTGCAATATTTAAATATTTTTGAAAAAAGTCTGCCAGAATGTATTTCAAAGTACTCCTTTTAAACTTTCACCAGCGATTTATGATAATATTTATTTCTGCAAACCAGTCTAGAAGGGTAACATGCAACATCTTGTTTTAGTTTGTATTTCTGTAATTACTAAGGAGGTTGCCTGTCTTTTCATATAATTTATAAGCTTCTTTTATTTCCCCTTTTATGAATTTCCCACTTGGAGTTTGTTTTTTCTTTAGAAAATTTGGTCCTTAATTTTATAATTTTATTTCCTACCTACCTCCTAATGCATCTTTGATTGCCATTCCTTGAAATCTCATGTAGAAACTACCTTCTAGTCAGTAGCTTGTCTTTTAACTTTGTTTTATGTTATTTTTTGTCATACAGAACTTTAAACTTCTAAGTCTGATGTATCAAAGCTTTTTCCTACTAGTAAGATGAGCTTCCCTATCCACACAAATATTCTTCCCACCTCCCTGCGTGGTTGAATGGACATTATTCCCTTTTATAATAGAAACTGTTGGCTCCAATATCATGGTGTGTTTGAGGCACAGTTCTGTGGTACAGCCTTAGGGTGCTCATCAGTAGTAATGCCCCAACCCCACCAGTGGCTCCCAGCCGACTGCTGACTCAGCTTGCTCTGGCTCTCTAGCTTGTAACTGGACATGTTTTACCCACATGGGCATTTCCTGTGGGAGTTGTGGCAAGTCCTTGAGATGGCACCAGGCCCACTCTGTCCCCTGAGTGTCTCACATCTGGCTCATAAACTATGCCTCATTGTCCCCATAACTCCTGAATATCCACACTTATCTTACTACAGTTTTTCAGTCTTGATACCTAGGATTACTTTAACTTTTTGAGGGGTGCATTATGCACCCATCCTTGGTCATCAGACCATAGGGATCAATACCAAGCCCTCCGAGTAGGCTATAGAAATCAGGAGTAAAAGAGATGGCTCCTCTTTTCTATCCTGCATTGGAGGTAGTATAAACAGAGACTACATAGCAATGGTGTTGTTGTTGTTAGGTGCTGTCGAGTTGTTTCTGACTCATAGCGACCCTTATAGGGTTTTCAATGGCAGATTGTTTCGGGATTGCCTTGGGAGTGGATTGCCTGGTCCTTCTCCCATTTTTGTGGTGCTGGGAATCAAACTCAGGACCTCAGAGACTGCAGAGCAGTGCTCTACCAACTGAGCTAAATCCCAGCCCTACATAGCAATAGTTATCTCCAAAAAGCCATATGTACCTTTGCTCCCACATCCTTTCTTCCCTTTCTACCTGACGCCATGTTACTCCCCAACTGGACCTACATGTCCATGTATGAGACCCATGGTTTCCGCCTACTCACTGGTAAGCTCTGCTTTGGAATCTTCTCTGCACCCTTAGTTTGCAGGGTCCATTCTAGCCTCTGTCAAGCTTCCAACAACAATGCCTGTTTCCATCTTTAGACCAGGGGTTACTCCATCCACCAATGAAGTGTGTTATATCTCCTTCATTTTTTATTTTTCTGATATTTATGGCATTGTACCTGAATGAATATACAAACGTTTTCTCTGGGGTGGTTTTTGTTTTTTATGGAGTTAGGCCTATGGGGTTAGAGACTGTCCTGCTCTTGGCCATGACTTGAGCACCTGGTATGTCTTAGTCACTTAATCCTTATGCTTTGAGTCAAAGAATCTATAGGTGGATTAAAAGATAAATAGGTGATTGATAAGGACTTCACATCCCTTCCAGGCCTCTCTAAAGATACTTTCCCTTTCACCTGAATTGTGCTTGAAAGCTTCACATATGTTGTGGTATTGATGGCTTTGGTTTAGAGCAATTCAGGTCGATATTGTTAACGTTAAAGGCATCATAAAAGTCATGAGTCCAGGAAATGAATGTCCTTATTTTTCTTCTTCAAAGTGAACGTACTTTGCCTCAGCCTTTGGGATGTGCACCATTGACTGACCCATGTTTCCATGGATTGGTAGAAATGGCACCAATAAATTTCTATCAACTCCACAACTGGATACCCCAAGCAAAATGCTAGGTATTTTATAGACATTATTTTATGTTTCCTCGTAATAATCTTGGAGAAAGTCTTTGTTCCCATTTTCCAAAAGAAGGAACCTGAATCTCAGAGAGTTTAAAAATGAGTAGAGCCACAGAGGGGCTGGGATGTAGCTCAGTTTGTAGAGCATTGTGTTGCAGTCTCTGAGGTCCTGAGTTCAATTCCCAGCACCACAAAAATGGGAGAAGGACATGGCAATCCACTCCCAAGGCAATCCCGAAACAGTCAGCCATTGAAAACCCTATGAGGGTCGCTATGAGTCAGATACCTACTCGACGGCACCTAACAACAACAACAACAAAGCCAAAGAGTTGGATGTTTCTGAACTGTTGCTGTGGTTTGGTTGTCATTTTCAGTTCATCAAGTCAGTACCTTGACATCTCTGTGCTACTGTGATGTTTTCCTAATGGTCAAATAAGAAGAAAATGCTTTCAAACATAAGAAGAACATGCTGTGCATGGTGGTGACTGCCTGTAATCGCAGCGGCTCAGGAGGCCGAGTCAAGAAGATCACAACTTTGAGGCCAGAGGCAGCCTGTCTCAAGATAAAAATAAAATTAAAAAGGGGCTGGGGTGCAGCTTAGTGGCAGAGCACTTGCCAAGTGTGTGAGGCCCTGGGTTCAGCAAGTAGGTCAGTGAGTGAATGCCTTTATACTCTTTTCCAAACATAATACTATACTTTTTTAAGTTCCACATTCAACATATATTTCTCAGGCCACTAGATGCTACACAAGGGATTAGATGTTTGAGCAAAATAAGCCCAGCATTCACAGAGGACTTAGTCCAACACAGGAGGCGGTTATGCATATAATCACATGGACTTGTCTTTATACCAACCCACAGCTGGAGGAGATGGTTGGCCAGGTGAGGGGGATCAGAGAAGGCTTTCTGGAGGAGAAGACATCTGAGTGCACAGGGCAAAGAAGACAATTCAGGGCATAGGCAGAGGTGGCCTGAGCAGGAAGGGGCTGGCAGGCCAGTGTGGCTGGAGAGACTGGGCAGGGAGGATGGAGAGGTGGGCGTGGGCATGGATAACAGGTGATAAAGACTACATTAGGACACATTTTTCTTTATCCTAAGAAATATGGTAGATCCGGAAGGATTGTGGGCTGGGAGCAGCTTGGTCTACCATGCATCCTGAAGATTCTTCTCAGGCAGAACCATGGAGAGGCAGGCTGCACAGGAGCCCAGCTGGGCAGAGGAAGGTCATAGAGAAGGCCAGGTGAGAGGCCTGAAGGGCACGGGTAAACTTGGTGACTAGAGGGAGAGAAGGGGGGTGCTCGATGAGTGAGGACTCAAGGCAAATGCCAGGTGATTCAGATGCCTGCTGACTCTAGAGGCTGGATGATAGAGCATCCACCAAAATAAGGCCTGCTGGAATTGAAGCCAGCTTTTGTCTTAATTCCCTCTAACTAGGAGGGTATGAGCCTGCAGCCATACCACTGTGCCATCCCATCGCATCAGATCACGGAAGCTAAGCAGGGTTGGGCCTGGTTAATACTTGGATGGAAGATTGCCTGGAAACACCAGGTGTTTTAGGCTTGGGGGAAGGACCAAGCAACCCACTCCCAAATATCAATCTGCCATTGAAAACCCTATGAACAGCAAAGAAGCATTGACACAGTGTTTCGCCTGTTGTATGTAGGGTCACTATGAGTCGGATACCGACTCGACGGCACCTAATAACAACAACAACAACAACAACAGGGGGATATGAAGATTTTATGCATTTATTTTTTACAGTTCTTATTATTTACAATGGGTTTAGATTGACTGGAACATTGAGAGGAAGATATAGAGATTTGCCCTATGTCCCTTTAACCCCACACTCAGTCGCTTTCCCCATTGTCAACGTTCTCCATTAGTGGCGCACGTCGTAGAACTAATGAACCAACCTTGGCTTGTCATTATCACCCAGAGCTCACAGCTAATGTTAGGGTTCACTCTTGAATTGCATATTCTATTGTTATGCACAAAGTTACAGGCACATGCATCCATTGTTGAAGTATTTTGCATACTATTTTAAATGCCCTCAGAATTGTTGTTAGATGCTATCTAGTTGTGTCTGACTCATAGTAACCCTCATAGAGTTTTCAATGACTGCCACACCCTTGTCCCATTTTTCCAGTGCCAGATATTGAACTTAGGGCCTCAGAGAGCTCAGAGCAGCACTCTATCAACTGAGCTAATCCAATATATACATGGAGGAGTAGGCAGTTTGAACAGAACAAGGAAACACTGCCTGGTTCAAAGTCAAACTCAGTGTGCAACAGGGCTGTATACTTTCACTGTACCTCTTCAATCTCTGTGCTGAGAAAGTAATCCAAGAAGCTGGACTTTGTGAAGAAGAACATGACATCATGATTGGAAGAAGACTCAGTAGCAAGCTGCATTATGCAGACTATGCAACTATGCTCTGCTGAAAGTGAGGAAGATTTCAAACATTTATAGATGAAGATCAAAGAACACAGCCTTCAGTATGGTTTGTGACTCAACATCAACAAAACAAAAATGCTTGCAACTGGTATGTGACTTCACAATGAATGGAGAAAGATTGAGATTGCCCATGATTTTATTTTACTTCATTCTATAATCAGCACCCATGGAAGCAGCAGTCAAGAAATCAAAAGATGCATTGCACTGGGAAAAGCTGTTGCAAAAGACTTCTTTGAAGTGTTGAAAAGTAAAGATGTCACATTGAAGATGAAGGTGTGCCTGGCTTATGTCTTGGTGTTTTCAGTTGCGTTAGATGGTTATGAAAGCTGGACATTGAACGGGAGAGACAGGAGAAGAACTGATGCCTTTGAATTATGGTGCTGGAGATGAATACTGAACACACCATGGACTGCGAAAAGAGCCAACAGATCTGTCCTAGAAGAAGTGCAACCAGAGTGCTCCTTGGAAGCAAGGATGGCTAGACTGTGTCTTACTTATTTTGGACATTTTGTCCAGAGGGTCCAGTCCCTAGAGAAGGACATCATGTTTAGTGTGCCTGTCACAGAATTGGTGAGTGTTTTGTTCTTTTGTACATAGGGATGCTATGGGTTGGTCCCGACTTGACACCACCTAATAATAACAACAGCAATCATGCGTGTTCCATTTATCTAGTCTTCTCTACCCTCAAAAGCTGGCAATCCTGTATCTTTTTATTGTCTCCATTGTTTCACCTTTTCCGGAAGGTCATGGAGTTGGAACTATATATCCTGTAGCCTTTTCAGACTGGCTTCTTTCACATTTTCATATGCATTTAAGTTTCTTCTATTTGTTTTCCTGGCTTGATAGCTCAATTCTTTTTATCCCTGAATAATAATCCATTGTTTTGGTACAGCGCAGTTTGTCCTTTCACCTACTGAAAGATATCTTAGTTGTTTGCAAGTTTAGGCAATTATGAATAAAGCTGCTCTGAAGGTTTGTGTGAAGGATTTTTATTAGTATTTTATTTATACATGTTAGTGGGATACAGAGTAATTAATAAGCCATGATGGAATATTATTCTTCAGTGAAAAAGAATGAAATTGCATAGTTGCAGCAAAATAGATGGAACTGGAGAGTAGCATTTTAATTGAAATAATCTGGACTCAAAAGGAGATCAGGTGGGATTGGATGCTAGGGTGTTATGGCTGCAGATATGACTGTCATTACATGTTAATGAAAATTCATACCTTTATTGTGTTCTGAAAATGTTTGAGATAGAAGTATAAGTAAAACTGAATTAATAGTTGCATAATCGATATATCAAGTAGTTGTTGTTTTTGTTTCTTTCTTTTCCCATTCACTATTGGTGTAAAGGAATGTACTGATTTTTGAGTGTTAATATGTTATCTTGCCACTTTGCTGAAGAAGCTCGTCAGCTCTAAGTGTTGTAGTGGTAATTTTAGGGTCCTTTAGTTATAGGATCACATCATTTGTGAATAGGAATAGTTTCACCTCTTCTTTGCCTATATGTATTCTTTTTATTGCTTTCTCTTGCTTGATAACCCTGGCTAGGACTTCAGTCACAATATACAATAAGAAGAGAGAGTGAACATCCTTGCCTTGTTCCTGATCTTGGAGAAAATGCTGTCAATTTTTCTCCAATTAACATGATGTTGGCTGTAGGTTTGTCATTGTTGTCAAGCCCGGCTCATAGCAACCCTATGTATAGCAGAAAAAATACTCCCCAGTTCTGTGCCAGGCATGCAATCTTATTGATGTTTAAACCCATTGTTGCAAATATTGTGTCAATCCATCTATTGGAGGGTTTTCCTTTTTTGTTGTTGTTGACCTGCCATTCTCCCAAACATGATGTCCTTCTCCAGAGATTGGTCCCTCCTGACTCCATGTCCAAAATAAGTAAGATGCAATCTAGCAATCCTTGCTGCCAGGGAGCACTCTGGTTGCCCTTCTTCTAGGACAGATCTATTGGTTCTTTTCTCAGTGCATAGTATATTCAATATTCGTCTCCAACACCATAATTCAAAAGCATCAGTTCTCCTGTCTCTCCTGTTCAATGTCCAGCTTTCACAACCATCTAATGTGACTGAAAATACCAAGGCATGAGTCAGACACAACTTCATCTGCAATGTGACATCTTTACTCTTCAATACTTTAAAGAAGTCTTTTGCAACAGCTTTTCCCAGTGTAATGCGTCTTTTGATTTCTTGACTGCTGCTTCCATGGGTGTTGACTATAGAGCCAAGTAAAGCAAAATCATGGACAACCTCAGTCTTTTCTCCATTCATTGTGAAGTAACATACCAGTTTTAAGGGATTTTATTTTGTTAATGTTGAGTCACAATCCATACTGAAGGCTGTGTTCTTTGATCTTCATCAGTAAATGTTTCAAATCTTTTTCACTTCCAGTGAGCAGAGTTGTGTCATCTGCATAGTGCAGGTTATTAATGAGTCTTCCTCCAATCCTGATGCTGTGTTCATCTTCATAAAGTCCAGCTTCTCATGTTATTTGCTCAACATAGAAATTGAAGAGATGTGGTGAAAGGATACACCCCTGGTGCACACCTTTCTTGACTTTAAACCAAACAGTGTTTCCTTGTTGTCTTCAAACGACTGCCTCCTGATCCATGTACAGATTCCTCATGAGTACAATTAGATGGCCTTTATGATATTGAAATATTTTCCTTCTATACCCTGTTTATTCAGGACTTTTATCATGAAGTCATGTTGAACTTTTTCAAAGGCTTTTTCAGCATCAATTGAGAGGATCATGTGATTTCTTTCTTGAAGTCTCTTGGTATGGTGAAGTTCACTAATTGATTTGTGTATATTGAACCAGCTTTGCATCTGCGGAATGAAGCTTACCTGATAGTGTTGTATGATCTTTTTTTATGTATTGCTGTATTCAGTTTGCAAAAATTTTATTGAAGATTTTTGCATCAGTGTTCTTCAGGGAAATTGTTCTATACTATCGATCTCTTTTTTGTTGTATCCTTATCTGGTTTTGGTGTACGGGTGATAGTGGCTTCGTAGAATGGGATTTGGAAGTGTATTTTCCCTTTCTATTCTGTGAAAGAGTTTGAGGAGGATAGGTACTAATTCTTTCCTAAAGGCTTGATAGAATTAAGCTGTGAACCAATCAGGACCAGAGCTTTTGTTTGTTGGGAGGTGTTTTATTCCTGCCTAGATTTCGTTGCTTGTATGTTGTTGCTAGTTCCATGAAGTCAGTGTCCAACTCATAGCGACCCCATGTACAATAGGTGAAACACTATTGTTAGTGCTTCTCTGCTATTCATAAGGTTTTCAATGGCTGATTGTTTTGGGGGAGTGGGATGCCAGGTCCATCTCCCAAGCCTACAGCCCCTGGTGTTCCCAGGCAGTATCCCATCCAAGTTTTAACTAGGCCAGACCTTGCTTAGCTTCTGAGATCTGAGGAGATTGGTCACTGCAGTGATATGGCTGCCAGCAGAGTGCTTGTTATAGATCTGTTTAATTTGCTTATATCATTAGGATTTAGTTTGGGTAGGTCATAAGTAAAGAATTTATCCATTTCTTCTGTATTTTCCTTTTTTGGGGGAGTACAGTTTCTCAAGGGGCTGGGATTTAGCTCAATTGGTAGAGCTCTGGGCTGCAGTCTCTGAGGTCCCGAGTTCAATTCCCAGCACCACAAAAATGGGAGAAGGGCCTGGCAATCCACTCCCAAGGCAATCCCGAAACAGTCAGCCAATGAAAACCCTGTGAGGGTTGCTATGATTTGGATACTGACTCAACGGCACCTAACAACAACAACAAAAACAAGTTTCTCAAAGTAGCCTCTGATGATCCCCTATATTGCATTGGTATCAGTTGTTATAACCCCTTTTCATCTCTAATTTTATTAATATTGGACTTTTCTCTTTTTCTTTTGGTGAAATTAGCTAAGGGAGTGTCAATTTTGTTAATCTTTCTAAAGAACCAACTCTTAGATTCATTAATTTTTTTGTATTGTCCTTTGAACCTCTATTTTTTAAATCTCTGCCTTGGTCTTAATTGCTTCTTTTGTGTACTTGTGTGGTGCCGACCTGTTGCTGTCTTTCTAGTGCCTTGCAGTGTATCATTAAGATATTTAATTGGGCTTTCCTTATCTTCTAAGTGAGGTACTCACAGCTATGAACTTCCCTCATAGAACTGCCTTTGCTATATCCCGTTGGTTTTGGTATGTTGTGTTTTCATTATTATTTGATTAAGAAGTTTTTAAATTTCCTTTCTAATTTCTTCAATGAGCTACTGATCATTCAGAAGTGTGTTATTTAATCTCCATGTATTTGTAACTTTAAAAATATTTCATTGCTCTTGATTCTTGCTTGCTCTTACCAATTTGATCTGATAAGGTATGGGGATGATTTCCATTTTTTGGCGGGGTATTTCTTGAGGCTGTTTTTGCAGAATAAAATGTGTTGTATTTTGGAAAAAGTTTCATGTGGTGATGAGAAGAATGCAAATTTCACTTCTGTTGGATGGAATATTATTTAGATATCTGCTAGGTCCAGTTGGTGTATGGTGTTGTTTAAGTCTGTCATTTCTTTGTTGATTTTTTTGCCTTCATGACCTGTGTTTTGAAGAAAATGAGATATTGGGGTCTCCTATCATTATTGTATCTGGACCTGTGTGCTCCTTTATTGCCAGTAAAAATTTTTTAATGAAGTATGGTGCTCATATGTTTGGTGCATAGATACTGAGATTGACTAACGTTATGTCTTCTTGTTTGATTGTTCCTTTTATTAGTATGTAGTTACCTTATTTGTCTCTTCTGATTAGTTTGAAGTCAATGTTGTCAGAAATTAGTATAGCTCCCTATACTTTTTATTGTGTTTTTTGTTCCACATGATTGGTATGTTGTTTCCCATCCTTTTATTTTCAGCCTATTTTTGTCCTTGTGGATGAGATGAGTCTTTTGAATCCCAAGTATTGAAGGTAGTTTTTTAATCTAGTTGGCTAATCATTGACTTTTAAATGCAAGTAATGCCCATTTACATTTAGCATAATTATTGATAGGAGTTTGGTATTCTTCATGGTTTTGTTGGGTGTTTCTATGATAGATTTGAATGTTGTTTGTTTTTGACTTTGTCTCATTTTCATGCTGGAACTCATTAGGTTATATACCGTTGTTTTTAAGTTAGCTTGCTTTCTTCATTCATTCCTCTGTTGTATTTTACTTATTCATTTGGACTTGCATTTGGGCTTGTCTTTCTTCTGTATGTACTATTTCTTTAAGTAACCTCTGCAATGCTGGCTTGGTGATCAAGAATTGCTTACACTTTTTTATATCAGGAAAAGATTTAACCTTTCCATCAATTTTAATGGACATATTCTCAGGATATTATATTCTTGGTTGGCACTTTTTTTCAGGATTTCAAAAGTGTCTGGCCATGTCTTTCATGTTGATTAGTCAGCTGTTATTCTGATGGATTTGCCCTTGTAAGTGAACTGACATTTTTCTCTTGCAGCCTTTAAAATGGTTTATTTTCTTTGTAGATTTAGCATTCTATCTATGATGTATGTGGAAATGTTCTGCTTTGGTCTACTCCATTTGTAGTTCTGCTGCCTCTGTGGTTTGTGTATGTACATTTCTTCACTTAGATTTGGGAACTTTTCAGCTGTTATTTCATTGACTAGATTTTCTGTGCCTGTAGTTTTAGTTTCAGCTTCTCCTCGTACCTCTTGTATTCATAGGTTATATCTCTTTATTCAATTGAAGACCTCTTGAAAATAGTGGTCATATTACTTCACCTTTTGGTCCTTCTTGATATCTAAACAAGTAAATTTGCTGACTTTTTCTTCAGTCTCTGATGTTCTGTTTTCTGCTTCATCCAATCTGGAAATATTTGATTCTACTGTCACATTTATTTGCTTGACTGTGTTCTGTAGTTCTAGGATTTCTGTTTCATTCTATTTCAGAATCTTGATTTCTTTGCTGAACTTTTCTCCTAAGTTACTTTTTTGCCCAGTGTTAAAATTGCCTTCATCTGCCTGGCTGTGGTATCTTTTAGGTCTTTTAACATACTTATAGGCAAGCTTCTAAATTCTTTTTCTGACATTTATAGCATTTGAGTTTCTTTAACTTCATTTATTGAAGGATTGTGGTCATTAGGATTACCTTCTTTGTCTTTTTCATATTGTGGTTTGAGGTTGAATTTTGTTCATTACCTAGTCTGGTTATTACTGCCTATGTGCTTCCTTGGTTATCCTTGGTGTAATGGCTTCTTTGGACATCATGGTCTCTGATATCTCTCAGAGTCTAGGAAGGATTCTGAGGCTAAAGTAAAACTTCATTCTATCTCACTTTTGTAGTTATGGTTAACCTTTTGAAGTTTGCTGTTCTTTACAAGGATACCTGCAGATGTGTCTGTCCTCATCCCCCACTGGGGCAGTCTATGCTGCACCTCCGATGGCATTCCCACCATGTCCTCCATACTGTTTTTTTTTTCTTCTTCTGTTTATCTGCTGTTGGGACTATCTACACAACTTACTACGATTTTCTCCTCTTATCTCTCTTTTCCTTTTTGCTATGTCTCTGTTTGTTATAAAGTCTATATATTATTATTTTAGCCCTTCTGTTTCACAGGATCTTTTGGGGGTGTATATTATTAATCTGCTCTCTCAACCTGTCTCTCCCAGTGTAAGATTTTATGCAGACACATTTTTAACTCATTTGGTAAGTATTATGGAGTAAGACTGCTGGGTCATATAGTAAGATATGTTGGGTTTTGGAAGAAAGCAACAAAGAATCTTCCAAAGTAACTCCACAATTTTGCATTCCCTTTACATTATTAATTAATTAGAGTTACAATTGACCCACATCAGTGGTAGCATTTGGTATTGTCAGGGTTTTGACTTTAGCCATTCTGATAGATATATAGTAGTCTTTAATTGTTTTTTAATTTACATTTCTGTAATGACATGTAGAAGATACTTTCTTGTGCTTATTTGCCATCTGTGTATATTCTTTGGTGAAGTGGCTGTTCAGAGCTGTGCTATATTTTTACATTAGTTTGTTTCTTTTCTTATCATTGAGTTTTAAGGGATTTTTGTATAATTTGGATAATAGTCCTTGATCATATAGGCCTTTATCTCCCAGTCTGTTGCTTATTGTTCCATTTCTTTGGAACTGTCTTTCTAATAGCAGAACATTTTAATTTCAGTGAAGTCCAGCTTATCAATTCCTTCTTTCATGTATGATGCCTTTTGTGGCATATCATTGTCATATGTAAGGATTCATTGCCAGACCCATGGATATCTAGATGTTTCTTCTGTATTATCTTCTAGGAAAACAGTTTACTTTTAAATGTTTACTCTTAAATGTGTGTTGCCTTTGGAAATCTAAGCAGAAGATTCTAACTAAGTAATATGACTTATCAGTCTTGAATTTAGAAGAAAAATCTGGCTATCCTTTTTTCAATTTACTTGCTCGGCTCCTTTGTTAAAAATTAGGTATGTTGAGGTATTTCTGGATCTTCTGTTCTGTTCCAAATGACTTCAGGCCTTCTTTTTTGTGCCAGTACCAAGCTGTTTTTGCCACCACAGCCCTATAGTTTAGCTTAAAGTCAGGGATTGTGATTCCACCTGCATTAGTTTTGCAGCTTAAGAGGGTTTTGGCTATACATGGTCTTTTGTGATTCCATGTGAACTTTTGGATCATTTTTTCTATTTCTGTACAGTCAGTCAATGGAATTTTGATGGGGATTGCATTAAATCTATAAATTGCTTTTGGTAAGATAACCATTTTTACTATATTGATTCTCTCTATCCAGGAGCAAGGAAGGTTCTTACATTTTTTAGTATCCTCTGCGATTTCTTTCTTTCATGTTTTGAAATTTTCCTTGTAGAGATCTGAATGGTCTTTGGTTAGATTGATTCCAAGGTACTTAATTTTCTGGTGGACTATCATGAAAGGTATTGTTTCTGTAATTTCCTTCTCTTGCTACTTACAGCTGTTATTAAAAAAAAGGTATTGATTTTTGTGTGTTGATTTTATGTCCTGCCAGTTTGCTGAAAGCATTGATTAGATCTAAAAGTTTTCTGGATGAGGTTTCGGGGTCCTTATGGTAAAATATCATGTCATCTGCAAATAAAGGTAGTTTGACCTTTTCATTACCAATCTGTATCCCTTTGATTTCTTTCTCTTGTCTGATTGCCCTGGCAAGGACTTCAATTACTATGTTAAATAGAATAGGAGAGAGTGGACATCCTTGTCTTGCTCCAGATCTAAGAGGAAATGGTTTCCATTTTTCTCCATTTAATATAATGTTAGCTGTAGGTCTGTCATAGATGACTTTTATGATGTTAAGGTATTTGCCCATTATACCTATCTTCTCCAGGGTTTTATCATCAAAAGGTGTTACACTTTGTAAAATAGTCCTGAAAATAATTATAATAACACCAGTAATACCAATGAATGGTATTAATATAGATGGGCTAGAAAATTCATGTAATAGTACTGACAATGTAAAAAGAAAGATCACCGCAGAAAAAGTTTTAATATTAAACATAATTGGAACCCAAGGATATATAGAAAAATATTACCATACAAAGACAACCAAATGGAAGAGAAGTCTTTGGTGGAGGGGTCGGATGGGGGGAGGAAGTGCACAAGAGGGTAAGGGGAACTTATCTGTGTAATGTACAATAAAACGCATACATGGAAATGTCACAATGAAAAAGCATGTCAGAATGAATCACATTAAGGTGTACATTAAAAATTTCCAATAAAAAAAGAATTTACTTTTTTTTTTCTCTCTGGATGCTGTGATGCATAATTGTAACCCCAGCAACTTGAGGAGCTGAGGCAGGAAGAAATCAAGTTCAAGGCCAGAGGCACCCTGTGCAACTTAGACCCTGTCTCAAAATAAAAAATATATATATATAAAAAGGGGCTGGGGTTGCAGCGCAGTGGTAGAGCACTTACATAGCACATGTGAGGCCTTGGGTTCAACACATACACTATTGCAAAAAGGAAGAAAAGAGAATCTTTCTTAGGCTCAGTGCTAAATCTTGTGACTCTACGATGAACCACAGACTGCCAGATCTGTATGAAATTCATACAGAGATGTACGTAAATAATTGCAGATAGTGAGCATCGTGAGAAAGGTAGAAGAATGATACTCAGTAGCTCAACTATGGATAGGGCTGGCCTTCCCTGGAAACACCCAGGAATATTTAATCAAGAGCGAGCCGTCCTCTGACCCTGGCCCCCAGCAGCTCACAAAGGGCCACGTGGCAGTGACCCTGATTGCTCCGGTGTTTAGGTGATGATGTGGAGAACAATGAGCCAGGGAAACAGGCTTTCTGAGAATGAGTCTGATGCTGCCCCTATTGATCCTGAGGTTGTTGGCCTATATACGTACTGGTTCTGAACCAACTGGCTATGTATTGGCTGAGAACTAGACAGGTGATACTCCAACTTTCAGATGATAGCTTTAGAATTTACTCAGACACTGTGGTTTGGAGAGCTTTGGGAACTGTCTTTCAGTGCCCTGATGATGGTCCAGGGCAATGGGAGGCAGCAGGAAGGTTCTGGGATTAAAGGGTCTGTTTGAGATTGTGTTGTTGGCCATTGGGCTAGGTTTTCCAACTCTCCAGTTCCTATCTGTGAAATGGGTTTATAGAGCTACATCATTTTCTTTTCATTGTCAGTGTTCATATGTTGTTAGGTGCTGTCGAGTTGGGTCTAATGGGATATATGAATTATCAAATGTAGAAGAGTGGCTAAGAGATGAAAATTTAAAAGTATTCAGACTTCCTTGGAGGATAATGAAGGTTCCCAGACCAATGTTCAAGCTTGTTTGACAATTCCTTTTGAGCATCTATTTTGTTCAAAGTGCAGATATAGGTCATAGGGAAGAGACTCAAACGGTTGTCGGGTTGCCCATGCCCTTAAGCATCTATGGGACGATGAAGGAGAGGGAAGAGGTGGATTGGGAAAAGAGATTCTAGGAAAAGCAAAGGAGCAGGTGTAACCTGTGGGACGTAGGAAAGCAGAAAGATAGATGAGTAAGGCGGAGGCAGGTGTGTGTTTTTAATAATAATGATGTCCTGCATCACTGCTGTATCTAATCCTCAAAATAACCCCCTGGAAGAAGAGATTATCACAGTTTATAAATGAAGAGCATTAGACTCAAAAAGCATAAATGATCTGCAAGTGCAGGGAGGGCCTGAAACTTGAGTAAAGATCTGTCTGACTGCATAGCCTGTGCTGCTTATAGCCACAGTAAATGCTGCCTTTCAACTGGGAGGATCTTCATGGAGACAGGGGCAACTGAGAAGTCATGGTTTTTTATTATTTATTTATTTATTTATTTATTTGTGATACCGGGGGTTGAGCCAGGGGCTTTACGCTTGCATGGTTTGCAAGTACTAGACCACTGAGCTGCACCCTCAGCCCATTTTTTTACTTTTTGAAACAGGGTCTCGCTAAATTATGCAGAGTGCCTCTGGTCTCGAACTTGCAATCCTCCTGCCTCTGCTTCCCCAGTGGCTAGGATTACAGGCATGCACCACCATGCCTGGCTTCAGGAAGGATTTTTAAATGAGGGTGATGCTAACTATTTTTAAAAATTATAATTGCGTGTCTCCTCTGCTAATCCCTTACTAGGAGGCAAGAACATGATATAGAGTAATCTAATCTCCAGTCTTAGACAAACCCATAGTCCAGTTACGAACAGATAGAGACAACTGCTACTCCCAGTGCCAGGCATCCAGCAGAGCAGGTGCAGATTGCTACGGGCACAGAGGACGGAGGGGATGCGCACCTGAAGCACCGAGGGAAGAGCTTCTGGGAAAGGGGAAACAAGCATGGTCTTTAAGCATGAGAAGAAGAAAGCTTGGTGGAAATGTATGCCAGAGGAAACAGAATATTCACAATATTTACAAATTATTCACTTTGGGCAAGCACTGTGCTAGGAATTCTGAAAATTATCAGTAAATACCCAGACCTAATTAGAAAAAGCTTGTATTTGGCATGGCAACAGCTGCTACTCCCCCCTGGCCCAAATAAGAAAATAATTAGAACATCAAATAATAGTGTTCATGTATAGTGAACTATAAACATTCATTTTCATTGTCTCATTTGATACTCATAACCACCCTGTAATTGGAGACAATAACTCCATCTCACAGAAAACAAAATGATTTTAAACCAACCAACCAACCAACAAACCAACCCCCATGTATTTATATTAGCAAAACAATGAAGATGCTAACCACAATCTCTCAGTTCTCCCCATGTCCCAGTGATGCTCTGAAGTCATTTTGCCACCTTTGCATAATTGATGAGACACATATTGATCACCTCCTCTAGGTTCTGAGGGAAAGATCTACCGGGAGCTGCTAGGGAGGAAATCATCACATTTATTCAAGGAAAGTGAATAAGACTGGGCCTCCATCAGGACCAGGGGTGGTTTTATGTCTGTGGATCCTGCAGATGTCCTGGCATTCTCAGCTTATGTTTTTGATGAATGGTGTGTGTGTGTGGGTGTGTGTGTGTAAGCTGGGACAGTGTCGGGGTTCAGCTCAGACCTGGCTGAGGACAAAGCCTTGCCCTGACACCAGATGGGTATCATCGGGAACCTCAGGACCTGGATGATGGAATGGCCGGAGGCACCAAAGAAGGCCCTTGGGAGACCTATAGATAAAAGGAATGGGAAAGTTTATTGAGTTGTTCCTTCAAGGTGGGACAACCAGCAAGCAGCCTTTTACAAGTGGCAGCTCAAGGCCAGCAGCATAGAAAGCTGCTGCCTTAATGGTGTTACAGCTAGCAAGGCTTCAGCTCACATAGTATTTGGAAGATGCCAGAGGTCCACTGCTCTTGACTCTCACAGCTCGCCTTCTCTACCCTGCTCCTTCCCAGGGTTGGGAGGAATTGGAGGGTGCTTCATGCCTTGCTAGTAGCCTTCAGCACTTCGGGGCTCCTGGGCTTGACTCGCTGGCTTGATTATAATTTGCCTCAGGATTGGGGAGCACTGGATCAAGGTGATGGGGTCCAGACAGCAAGTGGGGAACAGTAAAGGTGAAGGTGGGGTCCAGGAGCCTGCTTATATAGGCTCCTGGAAGGGGGTGTGTACTGGGAGCAGCCAATCAGGGTGCATTCCTTGACAGGTATGACAGCTTACCTGTCATACCTGCCAGGAGGGACAGTTACTCAAATAGGGTGATTTTGGGGTGCAGATTGGATTGGTGGGTTAGGTGTGGAGGAGTCCAATCATATGGATTCTTTTAGGAGCCAATCAGGGGGCTTGGGGTGACCAATCAAGGTCGAGGTGGTGATGACAAGGTCTAGCTGGTCAGGGGCCATCTTTGGTCACTCAATTGGAGGGGTAGGAGTGAGTAGAATGTGGCCCTGGGGTCATCTAGAGGTCAGTCCCTCAGACTGATCAGAGAGACCCTGGTTAGGGGGTGCTTTTTAGGAATCCCCAACAGGACAGTTAGAGAAACTTGGTGAAAGAAAAAAGCCTTGAAGTATTTCAGAAAAATGGGCAGCAACCAGGTCTCACCTCAACACATGAAGCCTCTACTCCCTAAAGGGCCAGTAGCAGGGAGAGGGCGGTTTACCAGATGCTCAGTTCTTCTCCAGACTGTGATGCTTGGCGGGAGCTGAGGGAGTGAAAGCAGGGGTTCAGATTAAGAAGGGTCCCAGATGGAGGGGTGCGAAGGAGGTGTGGAAAGGAGATAGTCCCATTTACACAAGACTGAGGGTTACTATGGAATCTAGCTCTTGGTTTCAAACAAGCCCATCATAATCGACTTACTTATGACCCCAAGGTGAGGTGGGGGGACATCACTCTGTCCTAGCTTTTGATTTCAAGGTGATCTGATGCTGGGCTGGGAATCCAGAATGGCCGCTCCCCTGTTCACTTTCTCCAGCACATCATTAACTGAGAACCACTGTGGGGGGCAGGGGTGACCATGGAAGTGGGTTAGGGCTTCTTTCTCTTCCTTTTCAACTCATTGTTTACTCTGTTGGGAATTGGGAGACAGGCCCCCCGCCTCAGGACTCTGCTGTTTCTTCCTTTATACAATGTGTCATGAATCCCCTCTGCTGGCTTGTGCAGTGATGCTGAGAAAACAAGTGATCAGCAATTGCCTGGGAGAGGTGGCACATGCCCTAGAGAGCCACCTCCCTTCCTCCCAGGAGTAGTGGTTCAAGATGCACCCTTGTTGCTAGGTCCCCACTATACCCTTTGTCCTTGGAGTGAGGACAAGGCTGTATGTCCCAATGCTGTTTGTGAAATGGATTTCTAAATGACTAATGGACTTATTGGAGGTTTTTGCTTAAATTTGGAACCAAATCCTAGAGCCAACTGAATTGTTTTAATAATCCAGAGGGTATAATACTGTTATATCAATAAATGGAGCTTCTTCCTTATAATGTTTGGTGATTTTGTTGTGGTTAGGTGCCATTGAGTCGAGTCTGACTCATAGCGACCCGCATAGGGTTTTCAATTGCTGACTATTTTCGGGATTGCCTTGGGAGTGGGTTGCCAAGTCCTTCTCCCATTTTGCAGTGCTGGGAATCTAACTCAGGACCTCAGAGACTGCAGAGCAGCGCTCTACCAACTGAGCTAAATCCCAGCCCTTGGTGATTATAGAGGATGTAAAATATTCAACTTTTCCCCCTATTTGATTTTGTTATTTTACTGCATATTTTCTTCACCTTTAATCAATAAAGAATAAATCATAACAAGGACCCCAGAATGTGATCAGTACGTGTGGTAGCAACCTTTCCATTCTGCAGTCACTGTGTGCAGAGTGGAAAGTTAATGACTTGGCTTAGCAGAGGCCGGATCTGAGTCAGGGTGACCCATCAGAGATCAGGTCAGCTACTCTTCAGGGGCTCTAAGGCTTGCAGGCCAGCTAGAAGACCCTGGGGGTTCCCAGGGACTGAGCGAGTATGAGCTAGAGAAAGGAGAGCTGGCCCCGCAGTAGCCCTGAGTCCACATGCAGAGGAGCTGTGTGTGTGCAGCATGTGGCACCAGGGCACAGCAGTGGGAGAAGCTGCTGATTAAGGGAAGGCGGAAACGCCTGCTGAAACTCTCTCCTGTGTCCTGGCGGAGGGGATCTCAGGTCCTCCTGGAGTTCAGAGAGAGCACCTGAGAGGAAGCTTGTGATATAGAGAAGACACAGCTGTGGCTTTGGGGGTGGGTGTTAGCAGTACTGAGCTGCCCCTGGTGTGGAAATACCTTACTCTTTTAACCAGGAGCAGTATTCAGCCATGGCAGCAGATATGAGCTTTTGTTGAACAGTCATTGCCCTGAGCTTTCTGTGTCCCCCACCACAGCAGATAAATATACTAGCCCCTCCCCCAGGTCTTCACATTCCCTACAGTCATTTATGCCAGGGCAGCCAGGGCCCGGCAGGACCCTGGTCATCTCCATACCTGGCATGCATTCTGATTGGTTGGTATCTGGCCTGTGTCTCAATACCCTGTTCCCTCCTTGCAATACACATGTGACCCAGGTATGTGCCCCAATGCACAGGAGGGAGGGGATGAAGAGGGGAACCGTGAGGCACAGCAGGATAGAGGCCAGGTGAGAGCAAGCTGAGGGGGGACGGCTCATCGAGGGCTTTGGGGAGGCAGGTGCTGGCTCAGCCCAGGCAGGGAGCCAGGGCCACTGATCTCTGGGCAGGTCAGGCTTGCCTCACATCCTGGCATTGGGGATGGCCCTGCCAGTGCCACCCTCCATCTCTGTGGAAGACAAAGGCAGAATGACCAACTGGTCCTGCCTGCTCAGCAGTGGTTCTGGGACCCCTGGCTATTCAGGAAGCAAGTGACAACTCCTCTTGCATCCTGTGGCCTCCAGCTAAGGCCAAGGTCACCATGGGCTAGAGGACAGCTTTGTCCTCCTTGGAACATCGTAGGAGCTATGATTGGACGGGGACGCTTCAGCTCTTACAAATATTTGATTAGCTGCAATTGCAGCTAAACTTAGTTCTCCTTGGCAAGCATATGGCTGAAGCAGATGGCGCATGAAAGCCTGAATCACAAAAACAGAACTCTTTGCCTCTCATTTGCTGAGTCTCCTGGTGGCTTATTAACAGGATGGGTTTCAGGATTAGAAGACGGAGCCGGGGTTGCACCCTTCTCAGAGAGCCCCATGTGTGCGCTTCATGCATCCTTCACGCCTCCTGTTTGCAAGGGAACATGGATTGATGTGGGCTCTGGGTCATCCTGAGGACTTAGCGGGAAACAGAGACAGCCCCATTGAGCTGGCTGCTCCCACTGAGATTCAGTTCCCTTCCACAAATGTTGTCAATTACTCCTGCCAAGTTCCCAGTGATCAGGTCGTGTGGGGCTTTGGTCAGCCATGCAGTCTATAAATATTTGGCCAGCCTGGATACGGCACAGAGCACTAGGTCTATGCTTTGCCTGCAGCTTTCATATGGATCTTCTAGGGACAACTAAAGCCCTGCAGATAACTCAGATTTTGTTCTAAATGCAGTGAGGGGTCATGACTCCTTGCTTATATTTTACTTTAGTAGGCTAATGGGTAGTATAAAAGTAGATGCAGAAAGTAAAGTTTTTAGTATTTAATATTGAAAAAAAAATTTAGAAAGGAAATGAAAAGAATTGGGTTAATCATAACCACAAATTGAGTGTGAATCCATTGGATTTGCTGATGGTCGAATAGAAGAAGTGCAAGGAAAAGAGGTATTAAAAATGACCAAGAAGGTCAGGAACAGTGGGATACACCTGTAATCCCAGTGACTCAGGAGGCACAGGTAGCAAGATCACAAGTTCCAGGCCAGAGGCAGCCTATGTAACTTAGTAAAAGATGTTGACTCATAAAAAATTAAAAAATGGATGGAGGCATACAGCCCAGTGGTAGAGTGCTTGTAAAGCACTGGGACCCCCTAGTACTGCAAAAAGTAATGACAGTAATAAATTAAAACTTTAAAAAATAAGTTAAATTTAAAACAAAATAAAGGGCCAGGAAGTATTTTATTACTATTATGGGTAAGACTGAGAGAGGAACATATTTGGGAAACATAATGAAAGGGTCTATCATGGACATATTATAAACTATCTTTTACATACAGAAATAATGCCAACTGGGTAAAGGATTGTGACCACGTAGAAAAGAGAGCACTGGAGTGCTCAGCAAGCCTTGAAAATGGCTCAGATCTCCTAGAGAGGTAGTGTGGCTCATAAAGGAGAAAATAATTGAGTCAGCTGGAGGCTGCAATAGAGAGAGGTGGTAGATGCAGGAGGAAGGGAGAGGGCAGCTGTGAGGTGAGAGGGAGGCCAGGGACTTTGATACCTGCCATTAGATGGGAAGGTGGGGCGTGAAGGGACAGCCTGCTGTCCAGAGCAATCATAGTGCCATTGCTGTTTTTGCATGTGAGAGAACTGAGTCTGAGAGATTTAAACAGCTCCCATAAATTCTCCAGGGGGCTGGGATTTAGCTCTGTTGGTAGGGAGCTGCTCTGCAGTCTCTGAGGTCCTGGGTTCAATTCCCAGCCCCACAAAAATAGGAGAAGGACGTGGCAATCCACTCCTGAGGCAGTCCCAAAACAGTCAGCCATTGATAACCCTCTGAGGGTTGCTATGAGTCAGACAGGACTTGACACCACCTAACAACAAAAACAACGAATTCTCCAGGAGTGCCGCAGACTAGCTGCAGCCTAAGATCCAGGGGTTCCCGAAGGCAGATGAGGAGTTGGCGAAGGGTAACAGACACAGCAGCTCAGAGGTAGTGTAACCTTGTTCCGTTTTATTTCCAGATAGCCCAGCCTTTTATACAAAACTACAATTCACTAAATCTTATGAAAGGTCAGAAAAAGGACAAGGAAATTGGTAGCATTGATGGATTACATCAAAGTTTTGTCAACAATCACTTGATTAAATTGTCACATGAGTGTTAGGTGGTGATCAAAGTAGGAAATGAACTCAAAGATAAATTGTGTTTACTTCAAAGAGATAAACCAAGAGGACCTGAGCATCTTCATCTCCTGTAACAATTAACTATTCTTAACTTTATGCAGGAATTCAGGAATTTGGGGCAGTTAACTGTCACCTGTGTGTCACCCCACTGAGTCCATTGTTATGACAAATGGGTGCTTTATCAGAATGATTTGTTTACTGTAGGGCTGTCAGTACAAAGGCTTTTGTTTGTGTTGACTTAAGGAGTTTATGCTGTTGGAAGTCATTCAAGAATATCCCATTGTAAGCCTGCTAGGAGGTTTCTCAACTCCCAATCTGAATCAGCACTGCTCATAGAGCCAGAAGATTATATATTTATATAAGAAAAGACAAGGCTCCAAGTCCCTTTCTATGAAGAGACCTTCTTTTTGGAGGTATTTTTCCCCTTTTGGTAGACTTTCCCTCAATGCCTTTTTTAAAGGTATTCTTCCTCATGTGGGGACTCTGTTTACCCATCATGAGTGGACCTGGGCGTGGCACAGGAGATTCTCCATGCTGCCTCCAGGCAATGCCCACAGCCCTGGACCCTATGCCAGAGGGCAATTAAATCCCCCCACTCCCACTGGGAGTTCTGCTAGTAGCTAGTAAAATTCTGTGGTGGATAAACCTTGTACCCATACTAGCTTGTTGTTGTTGTTGTTAGGTGCTGTCGAGTCGGTATCTGACTCATAGCGACCCTCATAGGGTTTTCAATGGCTCACTGTTTCAGGATTGCCTTGGGAATGGATTGCCTGGCCCTTCTCCCATTTTTGCAGTGCTGGGAATCAAACTCGAGACCTCAGAGACTGCAGTGCAGCGCTCTACCAGCTGAGCTAAATCCCAACCCACCCATACTAGCTACCCATTCCTGTTTATCCAGCAGCATATCCATCCTCAGCCATGTCTCTGACCCACCATTATATGTTACATCCTGCGTCCAGTACTTTCATGGATCATCTCAGTCAGTCACTGCCCCCAGCCTTGGGCCTGGTATTACTCTCCCATCCCCATTTCACAACTGAGGAAACTGAGGCTCAGACTAGTAAATTCTTTGTTCACAGGTACATGGTGTATAAATGGCAAGGCCAAGAGAAAACACAGGTCTTTATCTCAAATCCACTTCTTACTCTTACAAGATCAAGAGGTGCAAGACCATTCCCTGGCCTCTGTTATTGAAATGCAAATTGAAGTACCTGAGACTGCTCAGGGGGGTAAGGTGGAGACCAATCTGAAGGAAACCCAGTGGGTGATCTGTGCAGTGACTGAAGTGTGCTCCAGGCAACATGCTGGCCTTTTACTTTTGTGATTATAGAGAATACACATTATTGACTAATAAAGTGTTATCAAGTGCTGGACTTACTGGGCTCAACCTAATAGGCCGCAGTGGCTTATAATTAGGTAATTAAGCCCAGTCAGTGTTGATAGGAGAAGGCTCACTGCTAAATTGCAGGAACAGCCCTTGCTCATTGTCAGCAGGTTAAATGGTGTTTTTAACCGGTCTCTTTGGCTTAGTTGCCCTCCTGTGTATATGAATTTCTCCCAGTCCACGGTATCTGCTTTGTAACTTCAGTTTTCTTGTAAGGTAGGCTAGGAGTCAGAAATCCGGAGTACTAGAACTATCAACTAACTAGAACTCCTCCTAACACTTGATGACTTTAGCAAGTCATCCTGCCCCAGCCCTGTGTTCATTAATAATTGGTTGATTAATTGATTCAATGCACAGTTGAGTAACTATGATATTCAAGACTTGCAGTTCCATTATTCTAGGACTTATATAATTTTTCTGCAAAACAGAAGTGATAGAATAGTGCAGGGGTAGTGAGGAGAGAAAAAAGTTGGGAAGGACTACTTGAAGAATATTCCTTGTCATCACTGTAGTCTCTCATCAGTGACACAATTATGACTAACATGTCGCCTATGTGGTTGGTTAGCTAAATAGTGAATGCCTGAATAAACAATTTAAGAAATGGGAGAATTTAAAGAAATGAACAATTTTGGGGTCACCATGAGACAGCTATTATATTTGACATTGAGGATCAAACTCTCTGAGTTTCCTCATGAGTAAAAGGAAAACTCACATAACCAAGGTCCTATACAGTGGCATAAGGCATATAAGGTATCCAGAACTTAGAACAACCAATTCCTGGCTAGCTCCTATAGAGAAATTTGAAGCAAATAAACGCATTTTGTATTTATATTTCAGAAAAATGGTTTTCCTAAATCATATAGTTAAAAAATGTCTATGTTTCAATTCAGTTTGTTATACATAATTTACCCCCTAAATTAAGTTTTTAAAATTAGCCTTTATGAGATATTACTAGTAAGGCAACATCAGAGAGACAATACACATATTTATACCAGGAGCTATCCATGGAATTGAACAAAAAACTCATTCCTTATCCCATTGACTGAAGTGAGAAGCAGATATAGTCTACAGGGAATGCCATGATTGTTCATTGCTGAACCTCAGTGTTTTTCTCAAGACCTGATACATAGCCAGCAATTAATAAGTATTTAATGAATCCATAGAGGATTATATTTCATAGCAAAATTATATAAATATATTAACCTGAGATTATGGGTAAGGCATAAACACATCCATATTTATTAAAGCAAAGTAATCACTATTCCGTCTGCAGTAAAACCCCTTAGGTAGAAAGAAGAAAAAGGTCGACACGCATTGAAATTGCAATAAAAATGGTAGCCTTTTATGGGTATGTCACCTATGTGATGTTCCTCAACAATTAAAGGTACAAAGAGAACCACACTGCCTCAGACACTCCCCATAGGCACTTTTGTACCTGGATGCTTTGTCAGCAGAAATGATAACCCTTCCTGTGTCTCACATTGTCCAAGTAGCCCTGGCGTTATACATTATAATGAGGTTCTTTTCTGAATGCCCCATGGGGAATGATCAGAATATGATCCGTTCCTTGCTACTGGGACATCTCATGGGCACACAAGGTCTTTGTTGATATGAGGAATCTTTAGAGTTCTATTCTTGAAGAGGGCTGGGATTTAGCTCAGTTGCTAGAGCACCACCCTGCAGACTCTGAGGTCCCAAGTTCTATTCCCAGCACCACAAAAATGGGAGAAGGACTCAGCAATCCACTCCTGAAGCAATCCCGAAACAACCGTCCATGAGGGTTGCTATGAGTCAGACACAACTCAAGGGCACCTAACAACATTCTTGAAGAGGATTCCAATTTAGTGGGGGACTCCTTAGGGGTCCATCTGTCTATGTAAGCTATAGGGGCTCCTGCCCTGAGTTCCCAGGCTATGACTGTTTGCCTGCCATGGTTTATATGTTTTTCCCCTCCAAACTCCTGATGAAATTTAGTTGTCATGGAATCAGTGCTATGAGGTGGGACCTTTAAGAGATGACATAGCCATGAGGACCCCATCCTTATGGGTGTGATTACTACCACTACAAGAAGGCAAGGTCATCCCCCTTTCTCTTGGCTCTCCTACCTTGTGCCTGGGAAGCTGCAGATAAATGGGATAATGCATCTCACTAAATGCAGATATCTCGATGTCGGACCTCCCAGCATCCAGAACTGTGAGCCAACAGATCTCTGTCCATTATAATTGCCCAGTCCACGATGTTCCCTATAACAGCAGGACATGGACTGAGTCACAACGTGCCAGTATTCAGTCTTTGCCCTCTGGAGCACAACCTTCCTGTCAGATTCTACGCGCCACAGGGACTGGCCAGCTCACAGTAGATCCAAACCAGCCTGTGACCCAGGAGGCCTTGGGGCGCTGGGAGTGTGCAGAGTTGGACTCCTGGGCTCCAGCTTTCCTAGATGTACCTTTATTTCTGGGGATGGATTGCCTTGTCTATTCCACACACTATCCTAACAGCCTGTTGGCTAGAAAAACTATTCCTATTCAAACATGTCCCTGAGTTTCAAACCCAAAAGTCAAAAAATAAATAAATAAAAACCAGTGACGTCCCTGAGTTTTAAACCCAAAAGTCAAAAAAATAAAAACGAACAAAAAAGACATAGAGACCATGGTTCCTTCTCTCCCAGGTCATTCCAGTGACAACCTCTAGGACATCAGCCACCTTGATGGAGGTACAGGGAGCCACACCATCTGCACATGGCGAGGCATGCATCCAGGCCTCACCAGCCAGCCAGTCTCATGACCACAGGAAGTCATTCTAAACCTCTTTTTCAGGGGCTTTCTCTTCTGCCTCTTCCTTGAAATGGATGGAAAAGAAAGTTTGGTTCAAAGATAACTTTCTGTCCTTCTTATCTGGAAATAGCCAGAAAATCACCGTATAAAGAGTTATCGTTCTTTTTATCTTCACCCTACCCGAAAATCTGTTTGGGTTTTGAAATGTTTGCAATGAAAAACATACTTCTTTATTCATCACTTCATCTAAGCCTCACATTCATTATGGAAATTAGGAAGGGCATAATTCACTGGAGCTCAGCTTTACTGGCCTGCCATGGCCACACAGCTGGAAAGTTAGGGAGGTGGGGAGGCAGGTGAGGTCTAGAGCTCACTACAGGAGATCTTGTTCTAAGTAGTGTCTCACAGGAAATCAGAGATCGTGACCTTGAGAGACGAATGCTTGCCTGGAGCTTTCCCACTTTGGTTGGTTCTAACACAGGGGAGCTTCTCCTGATGTGGTCTGGGTTTGAAGATCTCTGGACTGCCAATATCTTAGTTTTTAGTTCCCTAGACCTCACCTCGCTGGGGAGCTGATCACTTAGCACCAACCTGATTCTTTGTACGGTTCGTGTGTGCACCACGACGGTGGTCATGTGCTTGAGGTGGGATTGTGTTTCAGCTCATAAGTGAATACGCATGAGCATGAAGATGCTGTTAGCTTGGCGCTCGGGCACAGAGTCTATACCTGATGAATAGCACCTGCACGGTTTAGTCTGAGCTCGTAGAGCTTCCTGGGGCAGGGGGCTCTCAGCAGAGGAAAGTCGTCATCTGAATTTTAAACATTGAGAGGTACACAGAGATGTTAACTGTTCATATCACTCATTTTGAGGGGTAGGAGAAGTGGCAAAACCTAAACCTGCTTTTACTCTTGCTTTCTGACCTGAAATTCCAGACTGAGCGGCTGAGATGTATTCGTGGCGGATAGGGATCTCTGAAGACGCTCCTCTTCCCTCCGCCGCCCGGTTCTCTCTCTTCTACTTCCCTTTTTTCCTGACTTCTTTCTCTCCCACCCTTTCTTTTTATTCCCTTAAAGTCCTTCCTCTCCTCGCATGGCACCCACACTGGCACGACAAAGAAGATGACAGATACTTGGGAAGCCTCGAGTCCACATCTGCTTATGGGACCTCTTGGAGAGGTCCCTGGTTGTCAAATCATAACTGAAAATGCTGCGGAGACAAGAGTAACTCTTCACCCCACAGACCAGGAAGGGCAACAGCCCAGGGTGTGCTTTAAGTCTCGAAGAGTAGAGAGTCCATACTGTCCTCATCTTTGGGTGTCCAGTGCCTGCTGGGCGAGGGGAAGTAGAGATGCGGATGAAGCGAACGGGTCCTTTCGTCTGACTAGGAAGCCTCTGCAAAATGAGCAGGAGAGCCAATGCTGTGAATTGTGGGAACTGGCTTCGCAGAGCAGACAACAGTCACATCCCCTTCTCAATGTCAGGGGGAGGGAGCAAAGACAATGGGTAAGGTGTCCTAACATGTTGCTGTTGTTAGGTGCCGTCGAGTCGGTATCTGACTCATAGCAACCCTCATAGGGTTTTCAATGGCTGACTGTTTCAGGATTGCCTTGGGAGTGGGTTGCCAGGTCCTTCTCCCATTTTTGCAGTGCTAGGAATTGAACTCAGGACCTCAGAGACTGCAGCACAGCACCCTACCCACTGAGCCAAATCCCAGCCCATCCTAACATGGGCTGTCTTTACCAAAGAAGAGGAAATCCCAAGAGCAATGCAAGTGAAGGTTGTCTTGATGATGTCTGGGGTCCGAGAGGTGTCTCCTGCGTGGTCAGCCTCGCCTTCTACCTGTTTTTGTGGCTATTTAATAGTTACAGGGGAGTGATACAGGTGTGAGAAATGCATCATTCTGGACCTAATAGAGCACCTTGGAAACTACTGATCTTCAGTAAGTACTCCTGGGCCCTGGGGTCTAGTCTGCCAATCTGCTCAACATCAGAGGAGTCTCATCTCCCTTTCCATTGTGGCCAAACAGAAAGTACTGGTAACTTCGTCTCTAAACACAATTAAGGAGCCATCCTAGTGCATTTGAGGGGCTGGGATTTAGCTCAGTTGGTGGAGCGCTGCTCTGTCGTCTCTGAGGTCCCAGCACTGCAAAATGGGAGAAGGACATGGCAATCCACTCCCGAGGCAATCCCGAAATAGTCAGCCATTGAAAACCTTATGAGGGCTGCTATGAGTCAATCCACTCCATGGCACCTAACAACAACAATGCATTTGGGAGGCCTGCTGTGTGCCGGCTCCTATGATCTTGATCAATTTTCTCCTCATTATGTTCCAGGAGGTCAGCCTGGACAGGCCCATTTATCACATGGAAAGCTGCTGTTATGAGAGGTGACGTCACTTGCCCAGAAAGGCAAGTGATTGAAGTGTGTTGCCGGCTGTCCCTCCCTGCAGCAGACAGCTCATGCGGCTCTGACCTTCAGCGTATTTACCCCATCCATCCTGTGCCACATTGTCAGTCTGGCTCGTAGATCAACCAGGCCCTGGCCGGGAAAGGGAAAGGTCAGAGAGGCAGATAAAAAGAGAGAAGCGCTTCCCACAGAGCTGGTTCTGTTTAAAGCTGTGTGAATTTGCATCCGGGAGGTCTCGAGAGGGCTGCATTAGGCCTGTGGTTTTATTTGCTTCACAGCGAGGGATGGGTTAGAGCAGGCGTGTCTTAGCAGCCTTAGGATTAACCCAGGATTTTATAAGCTTCATTGTTTCCTACTGTGAAACTGCATAGGTGCCGCTTGGATGTCACCATGCAGGGAGAGGGGACAGGGATCCTCTGTCCCCATTTCCAGGGGACTCTTAATCATCTGAGGATGGTGTGTGAGGCCCTTGGCAAGTCTTTCTTTGCTATTTTGACAGATTTTCTTGTGATTTTTGGGCTGTTTTTTCAATTGTTGTTGTTGTTAGGTGCCATCGAGTTGGTATCCGACTCATAGCGATCCTCATAGGGTTTTTAATGGCTGACTGTTTCGGGATTGCCTTGGGAGTGGATTGCCAGGTCCTTCTCCCATTTTTCTGGTGCTGGGAATTGAACTTGGGACCTCAGAGACTGCAGCTCAGTGCTCTACTAACTGAGCTAAATCCCAGCCCTTTTTTCAATTATGCTATTTAATTTTTCTTCACTGTGCTTCACAGAGTACTGACTCCTTGCTAGGAAGTCAGTGAATTTTATTCCTTCACCCGAGGCTTCATTTTCTCAGTTATTAACTTGATAGATGTGAACACAAATACATGTAAATGTCTTCTCAGATAGCAATGTCTTAGCTCAGGTTGCAGCTACAAAAGCCATGAACTAAGCAGCTTATAGACAGCAGCAATCTGTTTCTGCCAGCTCTGGAAAATGGAAGTCTGAGATCAGGGTGCCTGCGTGCCAGGTTCTGGTCAGGGTTTCCTCTGGGTTTGCAGCTTGAGAGTTGCCCACTGCATCCTCACGTGACGGAAGGGGAGGGGATGAAGGGCTGATTCTCTGGCCTCTTGTTGTTGTTGTTGTTGTTGGTTGCCCTTAAGTTGGTATCTGACTCATAGCGACCCTACATACAACAGAAAAAACACTATTACCAGTGCGTCTCTGCTGTTCATAGGGTTTTCAATGGCAGATTGATTTTTGGGAGTGGGTTGCTGGGTCCTTCTTCCAAGCCTAGAGCACCTGGTGTTCCCAGACAGTCTCCCATCCAAGTACTAACCAGGCCCAACCCTGCTTAGCTTCTAAGATCTGATGGGATTGGATGCCACAGGGCTATGGCTGCAGGCAGTCTCTTCTTAGAAGAGCACTAAGTCCCATTCACAAAGACATCATTCTGGTGACCAAGTCACTTCCCAAAGACCTCACCTCCACATGCCCTCTCATTGGAAATTAGAGTGTAGCATATGAATTTTTGGGAAACACAGCATTTGGTTCATAACAAAGATATATCAAGACATCTGCCTCTTATTTTTTGAGCCTTACTCTCTTCATCTATAATAAAAGTTACCATAGGAATTTGCTATGAGAATGAAGGAGAACACATTCGAAAAGCTCTTTTGGAACACTTATACACTGGTGGTGGGGCTGTAAATTAGTACAGCCATTATGGAAATCAGTAGGAAGGTCCTCAGAAAACTAAAAATAGAACTACCATGTGATCCGGCTATACCACTTCTGAGTATATACCCGAAGGAATCTAAGTCATCCTACCCCAGAGACACCTGCTCTTCCCATGCACACTGCAGCACTGTTCACAAGAGCCAAGATGTGGAATCAGCCCAGGTGTCCATCAACGGGTGGCTGGATAGAAAAATGTGGTGTGTTTATACAATGGAATTTTATTTAGCTATAAAGGAGAATACAATTATGTCATTGGCAGGAAAAACGTATGGAACTGGAAATCATCATTGTAAGTGAAATGAGCCAGACTCAGAAAGACAAATACAGCGTGTCCTCCCTCATATACAGACATACAGAAGCTAGATTTATTCTTTAAAAGAAATTATATATATGTGTATATATATATATATATATATATATATATATATATATATGTATGTATGTATGTTTATAAGATTAAAAAGTATAAGGGGATCTATGTGGAGGGGGAGGGGAATATTGGTGGGGGCAAGGTAGGGGGTAATGAAGGAGTGAATTAGAGCAAAGTACCTATATTGTATGAAAACGCCATAAGGAAATTTGTTATGTTGTATGCTAACTTAAAAAATAAAATAAAATTTTAAAAAGTGAAAAAAGGAAAGCACTCTGAAAGTGGTAAAGTGAAAAATAGTTCAACATTGGTAGGAATGAATAATCATTGCCTTATGTAAACACTAGCATTATTTTAGAATGATTACATAGTCTTCCTGCCTCCAGCTGTAGCCCTGTGGCATCTGCTTCCATCAGATCTTGGAAGTTAAGGAGGGTTGGGCCTGGTTAGTACTTGGATGGGAAATCACCTGGGAACACCAGGTTCTGTAGGCTTGGGAGATGGACCCGGCAACCCACTCCCAAAAGTCAGTCCACCACTGAAAACCCTATGAATAGCAGAGAAACAGTGACAATAGTGTTTTGCCTCTTGTACATTGGGTCGCTCTGAGTCGGATACTGACTTGAAGGCACCTAACAACAACAACAACAACAACAACAACAACAACAACAACAACAACAACGTCTTCCTACTATGCTATTCATCTGTTGAGGATTTGAAGGAATTTAGCTCTTTACTCTTCACAATAACCCTGGTCCATGGATGCAACAGGTGTCTCCCTGTGTCCCTCTCCATTTCTCTGTCTCTCTCTCTCTCTCTTTCAGTACTAGGAGTTGAAATTAGGGCCTCTTACATGTGCTAAGCAAGTGCCTATCACTGAGCCAAACAGTTTTCATCCTTATTTTGAGACAGGAGCTTGCTAAGTTGCATAGGCTGCCTCTGGCCTCAAATTTCCTACCCTCCTGCCTCAGCCTCCCAAGTCACTGGGATTACAGGGGTATGCCATGGTGCCCAGAGCAGTAGATCTATTACCTTCCTTTGTTTTCCTGAAGTTTATTTAGGGATTATGGACTATTAGAATGATATTGGAGCACACAGACCTAAATAGTTTCCTTTAAAACTTGATATATAGTGCAACCAGAGTTAGAAATTTACCTAATGCTCAAAGCAAAGAGTTCTTCATATCATAGCTGATATGTGAACACGGTTCAACAGAGATGGATGTTGTGGGTGCTGGGAAGTCTCTGTAGAAGGAAGGTAGTCCCCCCCCCTTTATTTCCTGCCTGTCTTATCTCTAGCATGGAGGGATTACAGAAGGATTCACTGAGAATGGGCCTTGGGAGCAGGTGAGGAATTTAGCACGCACTAAATTCCATCCTGGGGCACTGCCCACAGCATGAGTGACTTTGCCAAGGTCACATGGCTTGTGAGACACTGAACTCAGTTCTGAGATACGGGCCACCTCAGGGACCACAAATCTCTCATCCATCTGTGATTTTAAGCTTTGGAAATTGCAATGCAGTTCAGGGTCATAATGTTCCTTAAGCAAGGCAGACACCGATGGCACTGCAGGTATGGGACAGTGCTGGAATTCATGGGCTTCTGCTGATTCCTGTTTTGCAGACAGCAGCAGCCTGCACTCAGCCTGTGTCCACGAGAGCACTGTGCACAGCCGGGTTTTCCAGATCTTATACAGGAATGAAGAGGTGCCCATAAATGATGCTGTGATCTTCCGAGCTCATTTGCTCTTAGATGGTGAAAGGGTAAGTCATGGGTCTCCCACTGGGCACAGGCAGCTGTTCCCTCCCTTGACTATTGCCTCTCAGAGATAAGTCCATGCTGGATGAAGGAGAACCTGCACAGGTGCTCTGCAATCTGACAGGTAGGAATCGGTGCATTAGAGCCTCCGTGCACTTATGGTGTATTCTTTCTTCACTCCTGCTGTCCTTTGCGTACGTGCTCATTCCATGAAGTCTCTGGCACAAGCAGTCTCCATTGACTTACTGTCTCTCACTCACTCCTTACTCACTCCTGCATCTGGCTCTATCCTTGAGTTTCTCAGCAGAGGATATTGAGTATCTACTTTGTGCAGGGCTCTGTGTTGGGTCCTTGGGAGAGAGACAGAACTGGAGAAGGCAGCAGAGCCTCTATCTTCCAGGGGTTGATAATTCATGGAGAAAACAGATCTATACGCAAGCATTGTGGCAGGTGGATGCACAGCACTGGCTGCATGTAGGGAGGAATCAAGGGGTACCACAGACGCAGAAGCCAACTCTGGGTGACGAAGGTTTGCTCATCAACGATTTCACGGAGTAGCTGGTTTTCAGATGCACATGCTAGGAGTCCATCAGGCAGAAAGAGGAAGGCCATGCATGGAGGGAGAGCTGTGGGGTGCACAGCTCCCAGTCCAGCCTGGATGTTCAGACAGGTGGTGCTGCCACACTCACAGATACTAAACAGAATTCACTCAGGACCCTCGGGCGAGGGGTGCTGACTCCTGCAGCCTTTGGGATGCCAGCGGAGATGGGAGAAAGGAAAAGTCTTGGGCACTTTTGCCTTCCAGGGACAAACACCCGTTTTGGTGGTCTCAGTGGTCACGAGGAGAGAGTTCTTGCTTCATTGGTGATCAGACGGAGAGCATTCTTTCCTCACTGAAGGTCTGGGCGAGAGATCAGGAAAACTGTTTCCTTATTGGTGGTCCCGGTGAGAACGTGTCTTTCCTTGTTGGTCGAAGATCTGGGCCAAAAAAGGATTGAGCTGCCACAGTGCAGCTCCTTATATAGCTTGCCCACGGAATGCCCTGAGCCAGTTAGCTTTGAGTCCAACTGTCCAATCAGGTTTGGGGGATTTGTGAAGGGTATTGTATAAATGTCCAACCAAGTTACTTTCATTTTCCCTAGATTTCCAATTTACAAACCAGATCTTCAAAAGCCATTTTTCCCAGTTTTGGGGTTTTTGCCAATTTCCTCCCAATTTCTCCCTACAGAGAGCAGCATGAGTCAGAGCCCAGAGGCCTTGGCACTTCGTTTCCTTTGCTGGACACTTGATTCAGAATTCCTCATGCCTCAAGTGAATGTATATCAAAGGGCCATCTAGAGTCTAAACCACTGCTCTTGCCACCCCCAGTCCCACCAGTCCAGCCGATTATTTCCTGATGGATGCCGTTCATGATGTGGAAGAGGCCTCCTCCTTTAGAAAACTTCATCAGTGCCCTCCTGCTCACTTTCCCTATTAGGAATCTGATTTCTCCCCCTCTGTGGTCCCTAGGCTTTTTGTCCATATCCTTTCTGATCTAGGTAGTGAGCAGGTGCCCCTATGTGGCTAAGAGTAAAATTGTCAATCATTCCTCACACATTAAACTGAGTATCTATCTATCCAAGATTTACAGAGTGCCCACTCAGTACGTACTGCATGCAGGAGATAAAATAGTGATCCGGAGCCAATACCTGGTGCTTTCGGGCTGGTATTTTACTGTTAGAGCCATATATCAACTTCCTGGCATTATTCCATCTTAATTCCACTGGAGTCTTGCTCCTGCCCTTAGCAGTTTAAAGCCTTTCAAGCTTAACTTTGTTAGGTTGTGACACATTCTGAGATTGAACTGGGAGTCTATTTCACAGGACATTGTTTTCTTCTGCAGGTCAAGTTATTTATCTCTTATCAACTAATGATTTATTATTGTCTTAGGCATCATAATGCATACGGTAGCAAGGAATATTACAACCAATCATTATATCCAAATCAGTGACAATTAAATGTGATTGGATATGCCTATAAAGACTGTTTATTTGGAATAGATACACTAGTTTTTTCCAGTGCATATCTAGCTGCTCTTGACCAACAAAACACTGCTCATAACCCAGTGGCCAGAAGATGTGTTTGCAAATGCATGCAGTGATCATTATGAACAGCAAACATTTGCAGAATGCACATTTATTCATGAAGCACATCATGGCATGTGCTATAGTGCGTGCACACATGGGGAAGAAGATTCAGTCCATGAAGTGAGGCTGCATGAGTGCAGATGAGCATAAGAGATGACCAGGATGGAACCAAGCATTCTGATGAGGTGTTTTAATAATAAATGCTGGCAGAGCATGAGTGTTTATATACACTGGGCAATCCCACAGCAGATTTACGAAAGCTTACAAAATACATCTACAGCAAAAGGCACAGAATGGTAATAGAATTAGCCAGAGTAGAGAAACACAGAGTGGAAATGACAACCTTTCTTAGGGTAAACATAGCAGAAGAAGATACACGAACAGCCACTGGACATGAGCCAAATGGTATGCTGCACATGGAGTGCTAAACTCCCAGCAGCCGAGGTGAAGAAGTGATTAACTGTATGAAGCTTAGTACTCCGAGGAAGAAGATGAACAGATGGCCTCAAAAAAAGCTTTTGTGAACCAGGTGGCATTTTTATAGGGTCAAAGAGAAAAACATGTCCCGAGATGAGACGCCCTGCTGTCACTGTCCCACAATCCCTCAGTGGTACTTATGCAATGTGTGGATTCATGAGGGCTTCTCCAGGAGCTCAGACAGGCCTGTTCTGTGGGGGTGGCTGCTGACTTGCTTCAGGGTTTAGGCAGGTAGTCCTGGACATGATTCCCATAGAAAACAGGGAAGAGCTTAAGACAGAGGACTGAGGACAGAGGACAGGGAAGAGCAGTAAGCAAATGGCAGATTCAGGGAGGCAAGCAGCATTGCTGGGGGGTAGCAAGTGTCATGGATATGAACCCAGAAAGGAAGGTGCAGGGCATGCTATAGGGAACCATGGGGACCTCATGGAAGCCATTGCTCTTGCCACCCCCAGTCCCACCAGTCCAGCCGATTATTTCCTGATGGATGCCATTCATGATGTGTGAAGGCCCCATGGAAGGCCACATGTTTACCTTGTCCAAAAGTCAGGCACGGTTCGATCTCCTGCACAGCCAAACCAGGAAAAGGATGTGTCAATCCACTCCCCAAACAATTCCAAAACAATCAGTGTTGACAACCCTACGAGGGTCCCAGTGAGCCGTACACAACTTGGTGGCATCTAACAACAACAATAACAACAAGGCCAAAGGACTTGGGGACTCCAAAGGAAGAGAGCTGGGACTGACAAAAGTCATTTGGGCACAAGCATGGGAGATGAGGCAGAGGGCGTGGAGGCAGATGCTGCCATCATCTCTGTGAGAGTTGTGAGCATCATGGAAGAGATGGCAACAGGTAAATGGAGGAAGTTGAAGAGCAAGCTCATCATGGCCAAGCGTAGCCTGCAGAACTGGGGTCAGCTAAACGCAGGCGATGGAGGAGGCTGGGAAGAGAAGAACGTTAATGGAGGGTGACTCTAAGGTGTGGGCATGGAATGGCCTTGGAGACACCATTAGTAGTGCACGGTAGGTGGGGGAAGCAAAGTTTCTGTTGGGGAGCAGTAGGAATTGGGGTTGAGCGGTAATAACCATCATGATGGTCTTAACGCTGAAAGCGTCTCACCTTTATCAGATGGAGGCAATGTGGCGGGCTTTGTGCTGTTGTCTCTGTCTTCATTTTCTCCTTCAATCATGGCAGTGACATGGTGAAGCATTTCATTAGTGCTATTTTATGAATCAGGATGCAGAGACTTAGGGAGAAGTTATCTGTCTCAAAGGCATACTTCCTAGAAGTGGGGGAGCCAGGGCCCACACTTGGGCAGTCTAAAGTCACAGTGTGTGTTTCTGAGGAGTGCATGAATGCCTTGAGGAGTTGGCGGAAGGACAGGTCATTTACATGTCCAGGCTCAGTAAGAAAGTGGAAAGAAGAGCAGAAATCATCACTTTCTTGAGAATCATCAACCCTTTGTGTTCATGTTCATATTTAGTTCACATGATTGCAATCTGTGGAGTAAGCATAACTTTTTTACTCCCATGTTACAGAGGAGAAACAAATGAGAGGTTGGCTGAGTGGTAGAACCAGGATTTGCACCCATGCGGTCTGACTTCAGAGGCTGCCTCCTTAGCCAGGAGGCCATGGTGGGGCTCCGGAGGAGAGCAGTGAGGGTCACAGTGCTGTGCAGCATTGAAAGCAGCCCATGCAAGAGTGTGCCATGCAGAGCGCAGAACTGACCATAAGACCAGGCGGAGCACAGGGCCTTTGGCAGGGTATGGAATGTGGGACTTGCTAACTAAGCTGAGCATGGGGACATAACATAACTTTGCCACACTGAACCCCAGATCCCACACTTATAAATGGGGGCAGTAGCTCTTCATTATGGTTTTACCAGATCCAATAAGATGGTATATGTAGGAAGGTAGCCTACTGCTGGCCACATGGTAACACCTTTCTAGATATTAGCTTCTTTCATTATTTCCACTATGATATAAGACTGCTTCCGGTTAGTAAGAGTAGGACCCTTGAAGGGAGATGATGTGTTTTACTTAGATAAGGCCTCGAGAGGGACATGTGTGCATGTTTGGCACACACGTCCATGTGAGTGTGTGCATGAATGGGTGTATTTGGGGTAAAGTGCAGGCCATTAACAGCCACTCAGGAGGTGAACAGGTAGGAAAGGCAGTGATTCATCCTGGAATATCTTGCAGACAAGGCCTACTGAGGCATCCGGGAAGTCCGAGTCAGGCTCAGCATAGCCACAGGTCATCCAGGAGTGCAGCAGTTTTAAGCCGGAGCTCACACTGAGTTCTCCTTCCCCAGGCAAACACATGCTAGGAGGATGGCTGGGAGGGTGTATTTTGCCAGTCTTATTTCCAAGGAACTGGTGGCAAGAGGCTGTGTTGCTCTAGTCTTGTGTACAAAGTGAGGTTCGTGATTATGCAAAACAAAGCGAGGCGAGGAAGTTATTTATAGCACTTGAATTCAGCAAGATGTTAGCTTTTCAATGCCTTTTTTAACAACAAATTTTAAACCCTGGAGACTTCAAGATAAATTCCGTCCATATGTCTCTGCCTGAATTATGCTCAACCAGGAAGACGTTCCGAAGAGGCCTTCGGATGGCTTTCCATCCCTGCAGGATAGCACATTCTTGCAAAGAAACAAAAGCCAAAGAAGATGTGGACAGAGGAAGACCTTTATCCTTCAAAGATGCATTGACACACTTTGTGCAGCAGGCCTTATTCCTGAAGTTTGAGGTTCAATATGAATGAAGACCAGTGTCCCGCTTAATGATACTCAGCTTCGTGGGGGTACAAGGCAAGAAAAGAACCAGTGCATTTAGCTGAAGACCAGATGGGTGTTTCCAGTGAATGTGGTAAACCAGTGGTAGATGCAGTAAGAAGTGCCTGATCCAAATAGAGCTCACCAATGCCATCCCTACATTGCCAGATCCAGGGATTTTTTCCCCCAGAAGTTATAAACCTGTAATAACAGCATGAAATAATCTGAACTTTAAATGTCTGCAACTTGTTCAAAAATTTTTTAAATATCATGGGGACTAAACAGAGTATGTCTGCAGATAACACCTTGCTCATGGTCTTGTAGCTCATAAACTCAAGACAAGCCATTGTAATTGGAAGCATCACAGGAGAAGACAGGAAGGATGCAGCATTTTATGGGGTATGGAGGAGAGGGGTTCATCCAGCCTGGGGATGGGGAAGAAGCTAAGTCTTGGCTCGTGTTCAGTGCTGATACCACGTAGGCCACCTGAACAGGGAGTGGGGAAATCTGGTGTTTAGCTTGCTGCTCCTCCTCAAAAGTGAGAAAGGAGAACAGGGAGGGGCCACCATCTTTGGGGTATTTATGAGAAGCACAGGCTTTGTTAAAGCTGATAATAGAAGGAGTATGGATGGGATAGGAAATACCACAGGGAAGAGTCTGAGCCTGTAAATGGCTCAATGTAAGAATCCCAGGACAAGGATGAAGGATCTGTTTTCTTATGAACTTGAGCCACCTTGGAAATGACAGCATTCCTGGGCTTCAGTTTCCCTCTTTGCACATGTGGACAGAGGTGCCTGTGATGGGAAGGCACTTGAGAGTTGGAGGTAGCTTCATGTATGACTTTATCCTGTTGCTGGAGAAGTTAGGCTTCACTAAAGGCTCACTGTTCCACCCTTCCCAAAGTAGGTCCTACTTTACTCTGGCCTAAAAGGATTCTGTAGCAAATTGACCTGGAAAATGCTTTCCGAAGCATTACAGTAAGGAAACTATTCAACAATTGTTGAAAATAGATATTTCCCAAATTGCCTACATAAAATACTCTCTTCCTATTTTCCATATAATACTCCCAGATATCCTGTTCTTCTAGAACTCCCTGGAACATGCAAGGAAATTCTGCTTTAAGTATAAATCACGTTAATTTTGTAGTGAGGTTCTGTTTACCTACTTTGGGAGAAAGGCCAGCTAGATACTTCTCTTGAGCAAGAGCTGAGTCCTGAAATCCTTTGGGCTTTGCTTCTCTCATAGGTGGAAGACGCGCTGAGTGAAGTGGAGTTTCAGCTGAAGGTGGACCTGCACTTTACAGACAGTGAACAGCAGTGAGTGTCATGGGAATCCTTGAACTGTGATAATGTGCTGTCTTCCTCCTCCCCCTACCCACTCGTGGGGCATTCTCATGGCTATGATCCCTCAAATTCCTCTCTGATACCCCGTTTCTGATAAGTCACATGTCCTTACACAGACACAGCTTGCCAGGAACATGGGCTAAGAACTGCCTAGGCATTTTAAGCTGCATGCACTTTAGGCAGGTAGCTCAAGTTCTGCATGTACAGAAAACTCCCAGTGTCCTAGCTTTATTAACTGATACCTCCTCATACACCACACATTTTCAATGTAATGGTAATTGTGGGTTTCAGATGAATGATCCCATGAGGCTACAAAAGCCAAAGCCTTTTCTGAATCATGAAGTCCTGCCAGGATTCTGAGTCTTCCTACTGAATATCTGATAATGGGTCTTGATGCTCTGAAAATTGAAAATACACTTATGTATAAGCTGCTGATTAAATAAGCAAACAGCTGTTCTCTTCTTCCTCATAACTGCCTCCTTCTGGTGTATCCTGTAGCCTCTTCCTTCTACCCTGCAGTGGACTTTCCTGTCGCTTGGCCTTGCTGCTTTCCTTCAATAAATAAATAAATCATCCTTTACTTAGGTATCAGAAGGTCCAGTCAAGTGTGATACTGAATCTCTATACTCTCATTTAATTTATAGCTTCTTTCAATTGCCTCCTTTCTTCACCACATCCCAAGATCCAAGGTGTTTTAGGGAGGGAAGTTCCCCTGAAGAAAATGGAAAGTTAGAGGACTTTGTGGTTCTTTTTCAGCTTTCTTATGCACTGTGGTTTGTGGGTCTAAGGAGCAAAATAATAGAAGAGAGGACAAAATATAATTGGTTGTAAGTTAGTTAAGCAGGACTTTTCATAGGATAGATGGTGAATGACCTGTGGGGTGTTCTTGTGGATTCCTTGGAGATATGCCCAGCTGGTGCACCTCCACCCTGATCAGGTCCCATCTCACTGTTCTATGATATTCAGAAGCCTCTTATGACCATGTGTTTCATGTCCTAGAGGAAACTCTTTGAGGGAAACACTTCTTCAGAGAACCCACATGGGCACATGGGAAATGCACAGTCACTTTGACTCCTCTCCCAGGTTTATGGGGAACCCATTCCTCCAAGGCTCTTCCCTCTCCCTCGGGCTAGTGCATCCTCCTCCAGCTTCTTTCCTAAGGTTCTTCCTCTACAGGAAGAGTCAGGCACCAGGACCTGTGTTCCCACATTTCTAGGGGCTACAGGATAAGCTCCCCTGAGGACCCTCCTCCTCTGGCTTAAGGTGAAAAGGGTATAAATCCCTTCACCTCCATCCTATCAGCAGAATCGCAGCATGCACTGACCACCCTGCAAAAATAAACCCTTATACGGGTCTCCACAACTCCTTTATCAAATGCCTCCCCTTCGTCTTTGGAGAAAGAGGAACCAGGAGGCTGACAGGTCACTGCTGGTGGAAGTGGTGCCTCTATCTCTCCAAAGTCAGACACCGTCTCAGGACTTCTTCTTCTTTCTGAAGGACTCTTCCATCCCCAAGACTGACCAATTGTGCTAGGGATTTTCACAACACAGGGAGTTGAGTCTGAAGGCATTTGAACCAAAGAAGGACCTCTACTAAAGTGTCAGAGACACAATGGCAGCCAGGTGTTGAGAGAGGACATGGGTTGGGGCAGAGCTGGTGGTGCCTGGTGCCTGGGCTGGGAGGAGTATCTGTCCATGGTGCTGAAAAATTATCTGGGCTGGATACCACAGATTCCTCCCTCTTTATTAAATCCCTTTTCTCATCACATCAGCTTCCGCCTTAGGGGAATGACAGATGCTTAAGAAATCCCATTGGTACTCTCAGAGTCAAAGCCTCTGCTTCCATTGTTCTCATGCTGTACCCTCTGCCATCTGGCATCTTTATCATCACCTCTCCAGTGACGCACTTCTGCCCTGTGCCCACTTCCTGAAGAGACTTTCATTCATTCCTTCATGGTACACATTTGCAGTTAACACCAGAACCCTGCTGCTGATTCCAAAATAAGTTTGGAAATTATTCTCCAATGAGTCATTGTTGTTGTTGGTGGTGGTGCCATAGAGTCAGGGCTCACTCATAGTTATCCTGTGCACAACAATATGAAACTCTACTTGGCACTGTGCTATTCACATGACCTTTTAATGTTTGAGCCCCTTATTGCAGCCACTGTGTTGTGTTTCTTCTCATTTTGAGTTGTGCCACATCAGCAAATGGAGGTCCCAATGGCTTTACTCCATTCCTATCACTAAGGTCAACTTTACTTGCAGGAGGTAACTCTTACCCAGTCATTTCTTGAGTGCCTTCTGACCTGAGGGGCTCATTTTCCAGCTCTATATTTGACAGGGCTTGTCTGCTATTCATAGGGTTTTCAATGGCTAATTGTTTTGAGACTGGGCTGCCAGGTCCTCCCTAGTTTGTCTTAGTCTGGAAGCTCCGATGAAACTTTTCCACCACTGGTGGTCCTGCTGGTATCTGAAATATAGGTAGCATACCTCTCAGCATCACAGCAACACATAAGCCCCCACAGCACAACAAACTGACCAACACATGAGGGAATACACCACTAAAGAAGCTTTAATAATAAGGGATAGTGGACTCAGTTTCCTAAGACCTTTTTGTGCTAGCAAAAGAGGAAGTAATGGACAGCCTGTGTGCTGGAAGTTGGCCCTATCAAAATATACAAAAACACAACAGCTTAGATTCCATCTGCATCAGCTATGAAGCATGAGGCAAGTCCCTGTATTTTTCCAAATCTCAGTAGCTTTGTTTATAAAATGATAATCATTATTAGGTCTGTTATTAAGATTAAGAGAGACAATAAATATAACAGGCCAAGTGCATGGCCTGCTATATAAATGGCTTCTTCATCTTTATGGCTTCCTCAATGCAAGCAGGGCACGGCTTCAATGTGTTATTTCCTCTCCGTAATACAAAACACTTAATAACAATCAGAGCAGAGGGATCTCGTGAAGCAGAAGATTAGCTAAGAGGAACAGGAAGCTGGAGGCTTGGAAAGACTGGAAACACCATATCTTTTCATTTTCACAAATTGAGTTTTAGGATGATAAGTCACGGGTAGTACATCCTGGGGGCAGACATTTGGTTCTGAAGCATTAGTAATCAGCTGGCTTCTTTAGCACCATGTAGAAAACAAACAGCAAAGCAACAAAGTGGAGAAGTCTGGCAGCTAATTCCATGGCTGGAATGGCTCTTGAAATCCATCTTATGTGGTGACTTTAGATGTGGTTGGATGATGCTGCCCATTGGTGACATTTGGCCATGTCCAGGGACATTAGGGGTAGAAGTGACATTGGCAGCTGGTGGATGGAGGCCACAGAGGCTGTGCAACATTTTGCAAGGCACAGGACAGCTCTGATCTCAAGCATGGCACTAGTCAGTGCCCAAAGTCCCTGTTACTGAGGTGAAGTGACCCTGTTTTAGTCTGACTTTGAATTTGCACTTGACCTTGAATAAAGCATGATAGGGACTCATCAACACTCACTTGCACGGGGACAGGGCACCTGTTCCTTCCCTTCATGTTGCTTTCTGTCCCTGAACAGTTCTTCCAGTTAGGAAATTCTTCTTTATGTTAAGGGACAATTTACCTGGGCATGGTTTCTCTAGGTTGACCTCAATTTTATTCCTCATTAGTGCCCAGAAACATTCCCTATCGGAATGGCTGTTCAGATAAGAAAAGCTCTGTATGTTGACCCTTGTCCTCCATGTTAAACACCAGTGCTCTCTCCCTGTGTGTGTGCTTCTGTGTAGTTGTTGTTGCTTAAATTTCAGTTTGCTTTAGTTGTTTAATAAGAACCCAGGCATTCTCCTCTCAGTTTAACTCTATCTTCTCTGAATTAAGATCACCAGAAACTGGGCTTCTTTGAGTGGGCATTATCCATATCAGAGCCCAGAAGAACCATGACCCCCCTTCCAGAATCTTTACTCCTGTGAATATGGATGAAATTCTTGTTAGCATTTTTTTCCATCTTTGCTCCCCTCACCTGTGTTTAACCTCCTGTTGGTCATGCCTGAAGGATGTTTCTTTGAATCTCAGGAGCCTCTTGTCTGAATGGATTCAAAGCCATACTGAGCAGGAGCTCAGTAAGACCTGGGCTAGCATTGCCATTTTGTCTTGTGACATTGAACATGTTAATTGACTCATATTGTTTTACATCTTTGTCTATGTTGTTGTTAGGTGCTGCTGAGTAGAATCTGACTCATAGTGATCCTATGTATAGTGGAGCAAAACACTCCACAATTCTGTGCCAGGCACACAATCTCCTTTATGTTTAATCCCATTGCTGCAGACACTCCGTTAATCTATCCAGTGGAAGGTTTTCCTCTTTTGTGTTGACCTGCCACTCTCCCAAACATGATGTCCTTCTCCAGGGATTGTTCTCTTCTGACAACATGTCCAAAATATGTAAGATGCAGTCTAGCCATCCTTGCTTCCAAGGAGTACTCTGGTTGCACTTCTTCTAAGACAGATCTTTTGGTTCTTTTGGCAGACCATGGTATATTCAATATTCGTTTCCAGCATCATAATTCAAAAGCATCAATTCTTCTCCTATCTCCCTTGTTCAATATCCATCTTTCATAACCATATGATGCACCTGAAAATACCAAGGCATGAGTCAGGCACTCCTCCATCTTCAATGTGACATCTTTACTTCTCAATACATTAAAAAGATCTTTGCCGCAGCTTTCCCCAAAGTGATGTGTCTTGATTTCTTGACTGCTGCTTCCATGGGTGTTAATTATAGAGCCAAGTAAAGAAAAATCATGGACAACCTCAATCTTTTTTTAGTATAGACTACCTATGATGGTCTTACAGAGTAAGGGGAAAAGCCACATGTTCAGTGCATAGTAAGGCCTCAATGAATTGTCCAAATTAAAGCAGTGTAAATGCTAGCAATGTTCTGAGACCTAGGTCATCCTCATCAGGCTCCTCCTGGTGAAAAAGGAGACCGTTATGTGTAGTTCATTCTTGGAGTCACCCTGGGCCTAGTGGTCTCTCTTACCCGGCTTTCATTTGCACAGGAGCAACAGGGGTTCCAAGGAAGCAAGGACCCTGGGGGTGGGAGGCTACTGCCTCCCTGGCTCCTGCATGTGCCACATTTCCCCATCTGTTAGAAGGCAGAAGCCTCATCTCCCTGCACTGCTACAGGAAGAGGCTCATCTAGGCTTCTGTTCAGTACAATTTGCAGAAGCTGTGTGACTGGTTTTCAGAGCTTGAGCTTCCTGTTGGTTCTCTTGCAGCTAACAGAGTGGGTTTTTGTTTAGAGAAGACTCAGGCCCTTCTCCTGCCCACAGGCACTGCTGGGTATGGACTCCCAGGGCAGTGTCTCTTCATATCAGCTGCAGGGGCCCAGGTGGGGAGCCTGTGAACCAGAGTTGACTGCTGCTACAGTGCACTTTGGGAGCCACTGACAGTTTTGCCCATTCAGTCAGTCAGTTGTTCATTTCCAAAAACACACCTTGACCACCTTCTCCAGTGTGCCGGACATCCGCCAGGTGCTGGGGATGGAAAGATGGAGCAATCACAGCTCCTGTCCTTGGAGGGCAGAGACCCAACAGAAAGCCCTGGTTAGCCAGCCAGGGCGGCATTTTAAGAATGCTGCAGGAGCCTGTGGGGGCAATAAAAGGGAAAGGGGACCATGAGGGCTGCAGCGGAGCTGGGCATCTTGTCACTGGCATGTGGCTTGGTGTGAGTGACCACAAAGCTCTGTCCAACAGCTCCCCAGGCTTGGTTTCTTCATTTTCTGATTGTGGCAAAAATGCTTCCTACCAGGCTGAGATGGGAGAAGGACCTGGCAATCCATGCCCTGGGCAATCCCGAAACCATCAGCCATGGAAAACCCTATGAGGGTCACTATGAGTCAGATAAGACTCAACTGCACCTAACAACAACAACCAGGCTGAGTACTTTCAAGACTGAGGAATAGGGTACATGCCTATTGCCCAGCCCATGGTTAGGCTGTAGTGTGGTCCTGTTTGGATGACAGCAGGGACAACCCACTGTCACTTGCTCTCTTGCCTTTCAGGCTGAGGGATGTGACCGGGCCGCCAATGATCAGCAGCCGAACGCTGGGCCTGCACTTCCACCCTCGGAAAGGTCTGCACCACCAGGTCCCTGTCATGTTCGACTACTTCCACCTGTCAGTGATCTCAGTTACCATCCATGCTGCCCTGGTGGCTCTGCAGCAGCCACTGATCAGGTATGACATTAGGGACAGCGCCGAGGTACGGAGATCCACCTTCCATCATGGGAGAGGCTAGGAGCCAGCGTTTGCCATGGGAGATTAGCACAGACCAGAGAGGCCTCTCCTGAGGCCACAGTCAGAGAAATAGGAGAGGTGGGAGAGAGGGCCAGAGTCAGGGGGATCCTGGGGGGCCCCAGGGGCTGATGACCTGCCAATAATGTTTCACACCAGGAGGACTTGGGCTCCTCACTGGGCCTCCCTTTTTTATGTTGTTGTTGTTGTTGCTGTTGTTGTTGTTGTTGTTGTTGTTAGGTGCCCTTGAGTCATGTCTGACTCATAGCGACCCTCATAGGGTTTTCAGTGGCTGATTGTTTCGGGATTGCCTTGGGAGTGGATTGCCAGGACCTTCTCTCATTTTTGCGGTGCTGGGAATCAAACTGAGGACCTCAGAGACTACAGAGTGGCACTCTACCCACTGAGCTAAATCCCAGCCCCCCTTTTTTATAACTGTGCCATATTTGAGAAGTCACCCAGTGTTCGTGAGCCACCTGATCTCCACCTCTAAAACAGGGGCTGACTGTGCCCCATCTGCATACAGTTTCTGGGAAACTCAGAGAAGGATGGGCCAGCCACACTGCAGGAATTCTGTGCTGTCTCTCCTCCCCTAGCTGCTCTTTGCTCCAATCCAGGTCCACCTGGAGATCCTTCACCTTTGCCCTCTGGTGACTTGCCCCAGAGCATCTGCAATGTCCCATGGAGCTCTGAGGTTCTCTGAATTCTGTATGTGCAGGGACAGAGCCAACAATAGCTGTGCACTGTGCTGGCTGTGGCCATTCATAATGTTCCTAGGATGGTGAGATGTATACATTTAGATCATTTCCAAACATCACATGTGCACATGGGCAAAAGTTGCCCATGAGCGCAATGGGGTATTTAAGAGTAGGATCTTGTAGGACAGAGTTTGTGGGGGGCTTTTCCCAGTTTCCCTTTTCTGTGCAACTTCTCAGTGCTCGCTGAGTTCTCACTGATTTTTCTGTCTGTGGCCTGAAGCCTCTGTTCTCTTTCAAGCTCTGTGACTCAGAAATGAGAAACTTGCTATCAGCTGTGAGATGGGCTTAGGAACTTCTGTCCCGGGAGGTCTTGACCAGTCACTGTGCCCATCCACTGAGTTCTTTTCTGGGCTCTACTTGTCAACAGGTCCGTTTCAATACTGATCAAGGCTGGTAGAGGTGGCAGATGTGTATCAAATAACTAGAATCCAGAAACCAAGAAGTGTTGCCTTGGGATAGAGCAGCTGGGGCTTGGGGACAAGGTGGGACAGATTCTAAGAGGGCAGAAGGGAAGGCTTGGAGTCCTGGTGGCTTCTGGCAGAGGGAAGTTCCACTCACCCAAGAGCACAGGGAATCAAGGTATGCAGACAGCATGTGAACAACAGCCCCCAGCCTGGAGCCTGGGCCAGGTCAAGCCATGGGTCCCGCAGTGCATGGGTCTTGGTGTTCTACTGAGAAATTTGGACATTTTCCTCCCCCAAACCTCAACTGAGCCCCTAGGTAGAAACTGGGCTCTGAAGGTAAAGGAAATTCTTAGATAGCAGAGACCATGGAGCTTCTTATTCTTCTTCCACTCAGTTAGTGTTGATCAGGGGCCTGCTGAGTTCCATGGGAGGTGTCAGGATCTCTATGGTGCACCCTGCTAGGGGACCCGCAGAGTCCTTGGGGTGCTCGCTTCCTTCAATGAGCTCCCAGTGCCGTGGAGTGGACTGATCTGCATGTGGGGAATTCGAACATGGTGGATATTGGTATAGCTGAGTTTGCTGGAGATTCTACAGGATTCCTCAATGTAGAAACATGGCAAAACCCACCCAACCTTGGGAAGCTACAGGAGAAGGAAAATCCAGAGGGCATGAGAGCACTGGTCCCTGAAGCACAGTCCCTAGCTGTGCGCTCATCCTGAGGATCGTAAAACAATGCTTCGGTGGAGGGGTCGGGGTCCCACTGGTCCTCAGCCAGGAGAGGCCAGTGAAAATCTAGAGAGTATGAGAGCACTGGTCTACAAAACACAGTCCCTAACTGTGTGCTCATCCTGAGGATTGTAAAACAGTGCCTCGGTGGAGGGGTCGGGGTCCTGCAGGCCCTCAGCCAAGGAGAGGCCAGTGAAGCCAGGATGGTGGTGAAGGTGGAGACATGGAATCAGCAGCTATTTAGCGGGAGGCCAGGGCACATCCCAGTTAGCAAAGCCCCCCTCCCTATGGGGTTCTGGGCCCTTGAGAACGATTTAACCCTCTAATGCTGGAGTCACGACCATCTTACCATCTAGTTCATCCTCTTACTTTCTGGAGATCTTGGCTAGGTCAGCTAACTTCTCTAAACATCTATTTCACCACAGAAACACACAAGCAAACAGATATGCAAATAAATGTGAAGGATATTTCTTTAAAAAAAGTAGGTTGTTGTTGTTAGGTGCTGTCAAGTCAGTATCCGACTCATAGCTACCCTATGTACAACAGGCAAAACACTATTGTCAGTGCTTCTCTGCTGTTCATAGGGTTTTCAATGGCTAATTGTTTTTTGGGAGTGGGTTGCCGGGTCCGTCTCCCAAGCCTACAGCTCCTAGTTTTCCCAGGCCATCTCCCATCCAAGTACTAACCAGGCCCGACCCTGCTTAGCTTCTGAGATCTGAGGGGATCGATGCCACAGGGCAACAGCTGCAGGCAAAAAGAATAAAATAAAATAGGAGACATTATTAAACCAATAGGCATGACCAGTGGCTGCCATGAAATGGAGCATAGAGCACCCCATGTGAAGAAAATGTGCTTGATTCAAGGCAGGTATCCCTGAGCTTGGGACACTTCCTAGAAATAGGGAATCTGGAATCTCTGAAAGGAACAGATCTGGCCCTGACCTTACAAGGCTCCAAGCCTGGAAGAAATGCATGTGTTTGGTGAGCTCCCATTCTGGGTAGTCCCTGTTAAACCAAGGAGTGTGCAGAGCCTCCAGGGAGCCCAGAGCAGAGTGGGGATTAAGAGCATGGGCTTCAGGGTCACGTGGCCCTGGGTGACAAGTCTGAGCCTCTGTTTGTTACTTCTGTTTGCTTAAGCATGCTGGCTTCAGTTCCCGTGTCTTCCAGAAGGCTGTTAGAAGGATTCAATAAAGTACAACATGCAAAATCCTTGGCTGTGCATCCAATAGATTAATTTTATTTAGTGCCTACCATGTTCCAGGCCTTGGTCTAGGACACCTGTGTAGCACTTACAAACACTCAGCAAATGGGATATAACTTTCAGCATGAGGGGCATTAGTTCTGCTTGAGACCTGAAGGAAAGCTTTCCAAAGATAATAAAATGGCCTTTGTGCTTTATCCAGGGGCAAAAGACAATGACAGTGAAAAACTAACATGGTGACCAGATGTTAATGGTGCCCTTAAAAGACACATTAAGGAATTGAAGATGTGGTGCATTTGTTGTCTAAGGGGGCATCGGAGACTTCAGCAGAAAAACCCTTGGGAAGACCTGTGTGCATGTGATGCTGCCTGCGGCAGCTGAAGTAGGCTGGGCTGAAGTTTCAGAAGTGGAGGAGGAAGGACTGGTGGGGCAGAAGGGTTCATCTGCCCACAGTGGCTGTGGGGATCAGGTTCACCCTGTCTCCCCCTGGAGCCCTGGATGCTTTTGTCCGGAGGACTTGGGGGCCTGGGAGGTCTTAGCAGGAAGCTTAACCTTCTGGGGGGGGGACTCTCCTGCAGATTTGTGTGCAACAACTTTTCAGATGAGGCATGCAGAGAGCACAGCAAGAACTTCAACTTCTCCATGAAACTCAGTAAAAATAGAGCTGCCTTCCTCTCTGGGTTCTTCAGGAAGATTTCCTGTCTTGGCTCCCAGGAGCTGGGAACAAAGGGAAGCCTGTAGGCTTGTGGGGAATACCTGCCAAACAGGACAAGCACTTGCTTTTCCAGAAAAGCAGTTTTTCACAGCAGCAGTTAGATCCACTGAGTATGAACCAGGTGTAAAATTAAAATTTAACCTCAAATAACTTTACCCTTCACTGAAGCAGACTGAAGGTAAGAGTCCCATTATTAACCTTCCAATGGGCACAAGTGGATTCTCCCACGGGGATTCTCACCCACCGGGAAAGCTAATGAAAAGCCACAGTTAAGTAAATAAGAGCTATTTTAGTTATGGTTTATAGTCTGTCCTCTGAATGTGCTGCAATCATCTATATACATATACTTATTCTACGTGTCTTCTGGAATGTTCCTTCTCCCCACCTACTAGCTGAATGGTAAACTTGCTTCAACTCTTACCTGAAGACAAGTCAGAATGATGGTAATATTATACCGTTGTCCCTTGGTACAGGGAAGGAGTGTGGTTGCAGACCCCCTCAGATACCAAAATCCAGGGGTGCTCACGGCGGTTATATAAAATGCTGTGGTGTGTGCATATAACCTATGCACATCCTCCTATATAATTTAAACCATCAATTTATTATGTATGGTTGAGAATGTAGCTCAGGGGCAGAGCATTTACCTAAAGCACACAAGGCCTTGAGTTCGATCTTCAGCACCAAAGCAAAAGAAAAACAAATCAGGTGGGGGTTTAGCTCAGTTTGTAGAGTGCTGCTCTAAACACTTGGATGCCCTAGGTTCCATCCCCAGCACCACAAAAACTGGGAGAAAGACCCAGCAGCCAACCCGCAAAACAACCAGCCATCAACAGCCCTGTGAATAGCAGAGAAGCACTGACAAAGTGCCAGGCATGGCACAGTGTCGGGGAGTGTTTCATTCTGCTGTACATAGGATTTCTATGAGTCAGACATGACTGGAGTAGCACCTAACAAAAATAACATATTGATTATAACATCTAATACAATGTAAATGCTATGTAAATTGTGGTTCTACTCTATTGTTTAGGGAATAATTGTAAGAAAAAGTCTACTTGGTCAGTATAGACACAATTTTTTCTAAATATTTTTAATTCATGGTTGATTGAATCTGCAGAATCCAAGGATAGGGAAGATTTTTTATGATTGTGGTATTATCAACAATAGCCATACATATATATGTATATATATGTATATATATATGTATATACACATACATACATATATACACACATATATACACATATATGATTATTTTTATATTATCAACAATGTTGTTGTGTGTCATTGTGTTAGAACTGACTCATAGGGACCCTATGTACAACAGAATGAAACACTACCCAACACTGCTATGCACACAATCTTTTTATGTTTGAGCACATTGTTGGAGCCACTGTGTTTCTTCTCATTTTGAGTTGTGCCACATCGGCAAAAAGAGGTTGCAAGGGCTTTACTCCATTCCCATTGTTAAGGTCAATTCTACTTTGAAGAGGCAACTCTTCCCCAGTTGTTTCTTGAATGGATCCTGGCCTGGGGGAGTGAGTCTGTTTTCCAGCACTATATTTGACCGTGTTTCACAGCTATTACTCTGGAAGCTCAGCTGAAACTTGTCCACCATGGTAGCCCAGCTGATAATTGGAATACCAGTGACAGAGCTGTCAGCATCACAGCAACACGCAAGCCCCCACAGTATGTCAAGCTGAGAGACAAATGGTAGATTATTAACAGTAGTTACTAGTATTGGTTGAATCATCACTGCTTGTCATACTTTGCACTTAAAGTCAATGTTGACTAATGTCAGCTAGTCCGTGTAATGCCCCCATAAGTGCATTTTCAGACCTCCTGACAGATAAGGAGGAAGAGACAGCAAAGGCTAAGCCTTGTCTGTGTTAGCTGTGTAGTGGTGCTGATGGGATGTGGCCTGTGGCTTTGGTGGCTGACTGCTCACTGCTCAGCTAGCCACTCCCTGCGTGGGTGCCACCTCTGACTGTTCACCACGTTCACCCAGTTTGTTGCATAAATCACTCTTCTCTGCCCAGTGGCCTCAGTTTACCCCCACTGGATTCCACCTAGTGCCCCGTGTGTCTGCCTCCATTGCTGCACCCACATATATTTAAGGAAAGGGCCACACATTCATCCTCTTGCCACTCAGTGCCTCACACCCTGGCATATGGCATAAGACTAATAATATTTGAATAAACAAATTAAACAGAACATGATGTTAACTGTTCTCTGTCTCTTGGATGAACTCCCTCCCCGGTTTCCAGAGCAGCTTTTTGTTATCAACAACCTCTTTACCAACAGAGAATTTAAATCTCCCTGGAGGATGAAAACATACCTAAAATAGTATTTATAATCTGGATAATATGAAATACCAAATCTTGAGCTTATTTAGATGCAATCTGAAAGATCAGGAAAACAAGTGTAAGTAGCTTTAACTCATGTATTAGTTGATGAAAATCAAAATGTTCAGGTACGGGGGAGGGTCATAACCCAAATACAATAGAGCTGAATGATCACGTTGCCTTTCCTTAATCTCTTTTGATTCTAAAATTGATCACTGCCATCATATCACGTCAACTGATCTTTACAGTAAATCACTGAGTTGCACAGGCTCTGTATATAATCTGTTGAGCAGATGACAGTACCCTCAGATAGCATGGATTTAGGGGTGCTTTATCAGTTTTGGCAGTCCTTGACCTTGTGTTAGACTCTTTCATTGATCATAGAAGTAGATAGTGTTCTATGCGCTTCTACAGAAAAGGAAACAGGGTCAAGGAGGAGACAGAGGGGAGGAGGGGCTCACTCCAGGTGATGCTCCCAGAAGTAGTATAAATCGGCCTCCGCATGTCTGACCAGGGCTGGCCAGTCCTCTCTGACCATGAAGCTCAGCCTCAGTATCTCTGTCAGGTGTGCAAGAGGCATTAGGGTGGGCGTTTCTGTGCAATTGTACAATGTGTGTAATCCATGGGTCCCAAGCTTACCTGCCGGGTCATCATGTCATCTGAGATGCCCTGTCCACACACCTGGGGGGCAAACTGCTCCTTCGGAATCCACCCCCTGAGCAGGACACCTCAAGCCCTCAAGAGGCAGAGTTAATGGCACCATCACTCTCTTTACATCCTTTTTCTCCTCCTCCCCTTCTTTCTAGTTTCACTCGTCCAGGAAGAGGCTCCTGGCTTGGGAAAGCCGGCCCAGACATGGGACCAGAGCAGTCCATCATTTCTCTGGAAAACTTGGTCTTTGGAGCTGGATACTGCAAACCTACTTCCTCAGAGGTAATGTCTGCACGGGGCCTGTGGTCCCAAGACCAGCACACCTGTGCACCTTGCAGGGTGCATATTCTGTGGGATTCCTGTTTCTTTTGAACGTCCCCCCTAGAGATTCATTGCTCTGTTTGTCCTCCCCCCTCACTACCCATCAATCCTCTTTATCACTGCAGTATTTCTTAAACACTTTCCTAACACCAAGCCCTGCAGTAGACACAAAGAGTATGGTCATCTCATGACACCTCTTACCTGTGGCCCCCTGGGAGCAAATGCAGCTCTGGAGGCCATGGGGCTATGTAGTCAGGGGCCTTCTCTCAGACCATAGGACCATGGAGGGTGGATTCTCATGATCTGAGCATGCAGAACCTTGGGCGGCCACTGAGCTTCTCAGAATCTGGTGTCCTCTGCGCTGACGCAGGACCCTTGTTGAGTGAGGCAGTGGCCAGGAAGCATAGAGCCTGGCCCTATAGAAAGGGTTAAACCTTTCTATACGAGCTCCTGTGCTTCCATGATATCATGCTCCAGCACAGGGCAGAGCCAGGGAAAACGGCCTCCTGTGGGCTCCTGATCCTGCTGTGGAGGGCCCTGTGCCCCCTAGGTCCTTTGAACATCTGTTAGCACTGAGGCATACCTGGTCTCAAAACCTGGTTCCGTCTTTATTTTCACTCTCTGATCTTCAGTTTCCCCACTGGTAGGGTGGGCTCACTAACAGTTTATAATCTCAGTGACAGGTAATAATCTCTTAGACAGTTACGTGTGTCCAATGTTGTAATGAATATAAAGTTCTTAGCCTAGGACCCAGTACTCAATAAATATATCCTTCACCTTGTTCCTTCTTCTCAAGAAATACATACTGGCAGTCTTCTAGGATGTGAGGGGTTTGGCCTTCACTGTGGTCATCCATATTTCTTCTGAGCCAACACATGATGGGTTTTTATTAGTGATCTGCTCAGGAATTACTACCCTGTATTATTCAGGGTGGGCTTGGATTTGGCTCAGTGGGTAGAGCGCTGTGCTGCAGTCTCTGAGGTCCTGAGTTCAATTCCCAGCACCGGAAAAATGGGAGCAGGGCCTGGCAATCCACTCCCAAGGCAATCCTGGAATAGACAGCCATTGAAAACCCTAGGAGGGTCGCTATGAGTCGGATAACGACTCGACGGCACCTAACAACAACTAACAACATTATTCAGGGTTGCCCAGAGAAAGCGAACCAATCAGATGCATTCCTTCCTTATCGTAAGGAAGTGACTCACACAGTTATGGAGGCCGAGAGTCTCAATGTCTACCTTCAGCAAGGCTGGAGACCCAGGAGAGCTAATGGTACTGTTCTCGTCCAAGTCTGAATCCCAAGGCAAGAGAAAACGGATGTCACAAATAAAGGGTGGTAAGACAGGGGTCATTGTCTCTCCTCGACTCACACTTTTATTCTATTCAGAACCTCAGTGGATTGGACAAGTCCCATCTACATGGGTGAGGGCAGTCTGTCTTACTCATTGTACGAGCTCCAATATTAATCTTACTCAGAAATAACCCTTGCAGTGGTGGCACACGTCTGTAATCCCAGTGACTCAGGAGTTGGAGATGGCAAGATTGTGAGTTTGAGGCCAGAGGCAGCCTGCGTGACTTAGGGAGACCCTGCCTCCAGATAAAAAATGAAAAATGAGCTGGGTTCAACCCCTAGTACCGCAAAGAAAAAAGAAAAGCAACACCTTCCCAGTCAGAATGATGTGGGCTTTTTGTTTGTTTGTTTGCGGTACTGGGAGTTGGACCCAGGGCCTCGCACTTGCATGCTCTGCAAGTGCTGGACCACTGAGTTGTACCCATTTTTTTTTTTTTACTTTTTGAGACAGGGTCTTGCTAAGTTACGCAGACTGCCTCTGGTTTTGAACTTGCGATCCTCCTGCCTCTGCCTCCCAAGCCGCTGGGATTACAGGCATGCACCACTGCGCCCAGCAGTCAGAATGATATTTAACCAAACATCTGGATACCCCATGGCCCAGACAAGGTGAAATGGTAAAACGAATCATGACACAGCCATGATGTGAGTGCGGAAGTCTTTCCGTACTCAGCCAGTCGTCGTCCTGTGTGGCTGGGCTCCTGGCCCACACTGTTTGGAACTGCGGGTGATGCCCTTCCTTCCTTTCCCATGACATCCCCTTTCCCAGCTCTGAGACCCACCAGGAGATCTGGCCTTAAAAGCCGTCCCCATCATGTCTTCATCCAGGCCAAGCTGCTGTGTTATAGGTTCTCAGGATCCTGAGGAGCCCGCGAGAGGACTGCCAGGGTCCTTTTGAGGGACTGGGGACCTGAAGCCAGAATGGGGCTTGGTGCCATGCAGAGGGAAGAGGTCAGACCCATTACTGTAGGACCATGGAGGGTGGATTCTCATGACCCGAGCGTGCAGACCTCGAGCAGCCACTGAGCTTCTCAGAACCTGGTGTCCTGCGCACCGATGCAGGACCCTTGGTGAGTGAGGTAGTGGCTGGGAAGCATAGAGCCTGGCGACAGGGTGAAGCTTTTCTACACGAGCGCCTGTGCATCCATGACTTCACATTCTAGCACAGGGCAGAGCCAGGGCAGACAGCCTCCTGTGGGTCCCCTCAGCCTGCTGTGGGCGGCCCCTGTGCCCTCTAGGTCCTTTCCCCAGCCCCCTGCTGGTGGAAGACTTGCTAGCTGGCTCTGCAAGACCAGTGGCTCTGCTCAGCTCTCAGGCTTTGGCTGAAGACGTCCCTGGGAACCCATCACAGTGCACCTCTCCCGCTGCCCAGCCCTGCCTTTCCCAGTAGACCAACCACCTGAAAACCTTCAGGTCAGGCTGTTTTCTAGGGGGTGTGGACTGGGGCAGTAGTGGCTGCCAGGATCACAGCTCAGGTCAAAGCATTTTCAGCATACGCCTGCCGTGCTGAGGCCCTTCGCAGGTGCCACCAAAGCAAGTGAGAGAGACTATGATAAACTGTCTGCTGGAAGGAATTCCAATGCACAGCTCCCTGCGCATCCACCAGCGTGCTGTGAAAGCCCTCTCTGATTTCCTAGGAGATAGGACTTGGTCCCAGGTGCTCTGTGAATCCCTGGCTGGCCTACGCAGGGGCTGCAAGTGGCTGGAGGTGGACACCAGCCCATTAGCTCCACTTCCCTGGAGCCCTACAGATGCCTGACACAAAAAATCAGTGCTGAAGAACCATGTGTTGAATGAATGATTGACACAGTGTGTGGAGAGCCAAACAGCAGAGAGCTAAGCCAAAAAGACCCCTCATGGCTTTATGTGTGCAAGACGGACATGAAGGGGAGGAGCTGGTGGGGGCTGGGCACCTCCATTGGCATGCAAGTGCCACGTGGGCTGCCACAGGAGACTGCAGAGGCACTAGACCCTGCACGAGTTGTTGTGGTGCACTGTAGCCCACTGGCCTGTTACTGAGTCCTGAACATGACCCAGACCATGCTCTACCTCTGGGACTGTCACAATGTGGCCCTGAGAAGATTTGGGGTTCAGAAGCCTGCTATGGTCCATGCTGTGTGACTTGTGAGAACTGTTCCCCAGCTGTGAGATGGGGCAGTGGCTCTCTCTCAGAGAGGACGTCAGGAGTTACTCTGTGTGAAGACCCCATGGAGGTAGGCTTAGCAGGCACATGATACAGGGTAGCGATTTTCCTTCCAAGTCTTGTCTTGGCTATTCCTGGGGGTGTGCATCGAAGCAGATGTGCCTGTCTTTCCTCAGAGTCCCATTGTTGTTGTTGTTAGGTGCCATCGAGTCAATATCTGACTCATAGCGACCCTATGTACAACAGGGGAAACACTATTGTCAGTGCTTCTCTGCTGTTCATAGGGTTTTCAATGGCTGATTGTTTTTTGGGAGTGGGTTGCCAGGTCCGTCTCCCAAAGCTACAGCACCTGGTGTTCCCGGGCAGTCTCCCATCCAAGGACTAACCAGGCCCAACCCTGCTTAGCTTCTGAGATCTGATGGGATTGGATGTCACAGGGCTACAGCTGCAGGGCATAGTCCCATAGAATGGCTTATTTGCTGGTGCTGGGCATTGGCCTTGCTGGTGGCACTTACCACAGTGGGTGATTTTTCAGGACGTGATTCTTTTCCTGTGCGTTTTCCATTTGGGTCCCGTCCAATTATGTGGATTCAGCCCTGTGTGCCCACCCTGTGCCTTCCCACCAGGCTGCCAAGCAAAGAATCTAATCCACAACCCTGATTCCCTGGGGGGCCATGCCTCCGAATCCCTGAGCTGCTCAGAGCATTAGCTGCTACCCTCGGAATCCGCGTGGCTTCTGCATCTGCCATAGGGATTAGTGCACAGATGCTCCACCGAATAAGCCTTTCCTGGCATGGGCATTTGCAAAAGTATAGCTTCATGGCAAAAGGAAAGAGCTGGCACAAAAATCATAGGGAGCTGAGGGCTGATGCCTTGCGCCCATCTTTTTCTCTTTAGCCCAGGTCCCTGAATCCATGGTCCCATCCTTCCTGCTGCTCCTTGGATCAAGACTTTGCCGTCAGAGTTGGTGGAAAGTGGGCTTGAGTTCCTTCCCATCGTGTGCCAGCAGCTTTGTGCTGGTGGATCATTTGCCCTCTGACTCACGGTTTATCTGTCCGAGGGGTTCCTAACGCCGGCCTCACAAAGCCGCTGAGAGTATTAAATGAAATAACCTTTTCAAGGTCTTGAACATAGAGCCCGGCACAAAAATCCCCAAGAAAACCCTCTGCTAATCTTAGTTTCTTTTCGTTCATCTGCATAAATCCATGCTTACCACGACAGTTCAAATGCGGTCTTATGCGTGCGACACCGAAGGAAGAGTCTTACATGTAGTTGCACTTCTGGCTTCAGCACTGACTTGCTACGTGGCCTTGAGGCAGCCACTCGCCCTGTCTGGCTCTCAGTTTCCCAAGGTATAGAAACAGAAGTGGATGGAATCTTTCAGGAAGGCTCGCTCAGCCCTTTGCTGCTTCTACTGTGGTAATCCTGAGGCTGCCAGGTACAGCTGGGGCAGTGACACAGTATGATGCACCCATCTAGCTTCTCCAGAGAAACAAACACAATAGGATACATGCACCCCCTGCCGTGTGTGTGTGTGTGTGTGTGTGTGTGTGTGTGTGTGTGTAGTATCTGCATCTAAAGCGGGAGTTTCAACTCGGAGTGTGATACCATCTCTTTCCACCCTCATGGACAGATAGACCTATTTTAGGGATTTGGCTCTGGCAACTGTAGAGGCTGGCAGTTCCATAAAGCTTTAGGTAGGCTGGCAGCTGGAGACCCAGAGAAGAGTCACGTCCAAGCCCAGAGGCAGTCTACTGGCAGAGTTCCTTTTCTCTTGAGGAAGGGCAGTCTTTTCCTAGTAAGATTTTCAACTGATTGGATGAGATCTACTCACAAGGTGGAGAGTCACCTGATTTGCTCTAAGACTGAGGACTTTCAATGTTATCACTTCTAAAAGAAAGACTTAAAATGTTTGACCAAATAGCTGTGTACTGTGGCCTGGATAAGTTGACACATAGAATAACTATCCCACCTGATAAATCCTCATTTGGGTTGATTTTATGTCTTAGCTTTTGTGAATAATGCTGCAATGAACACATTGTTGTTATTATTGTTAGGTGCCATTGAATCTGGTCCAACTCAATGACCCTGTGTACAACAGACGAAACACTACCCAACACTGCCATGCCAGGCATTATTGTCAGTGCTTTTCTGCTGTGCATGGGGTTTTCAATGGCTAATTGTTTTGGGAGTGGGCTGCCATGTCCTTCTCCCAAGCCTACAGCACCCAGGATTCCCAGGTGATCTTCCATCCAAGGACTAAGCAGGCTGACCCTGCTTAGCTTCTGAGATCTAATGAGATCAGGCACCAGAGTGGTATGGCTGTAGGCACAATGAACATGGAAGTGCAAATATCTCTTTGAGATCCTGATTTCAATTATTTTCACATATGTACTCAGAAGTAGGAGATTGCTGGATCCTCTCAGAGTTCTATTTTTAGATATTTGAGGAGCCTCCATATTGTTTCCTATAGTGGCTGCACCACTTCGCACTCCCACCAATAGTATACAAGGGTTCCAGTTGCTCCACATCTTTGTCAGCACTTACTAGCTCCTTTCTTTTTTCTTTTCTTTTCTCTTTTATCTTGTCTCATCTTTTCCTTTCTTTTCTTTTCTTCTTTTTTCTCTTCTTTCCTCTTCTTTCCTTTTCTTTTCTCTCTCTCTTCTTATTTTTAGACAATAGCCATCCTGTAAGTATAAGATGGTATCTCATTGTGGTTTTAATTTGCATTTCCCTGATAATTAGTGGTATTTAGCTCCTGTTCAGACACCTGTTGGCCATTCCTATGTCCCCATTGGAGAAATGTCCGTTTAAGTCCTTTGCCCACTTTGTGTGGTGTGTGTGTGTGTGTGTGTGTGTGTGTGTTACTGTGTAAATTAGCAAGACCCTGTCTCAATTTAAAAATCAAAAACTGAGTTGGGGATACAGCTTAGTGTCAGAGTGCTTGCCATGTATGCTTAAGTCCCTAGGTTCAGGCCCACATTACCACAAAAAAATAAAATAAAATAAAATAGTAAATTAATCAATGAAATAAAATAAATAGCTAATTAATGAAATAAAATGATTTTATAATTTCTCCTTTGAAATGATTATCTGATTTAATAAAATCTGGAAAATAAATAGCAAGTTGCTATATGGTGCAACGGCTGTGATGGCCTTTGGATCTAGGTTAGACCACATTAATTTGTATCTGACTCTAGTGAAATTCCACAGCTTACTTCCAGAAGAGCCGTCTACACTGGTGAAGGTCGACTATCCATGTGAAGCGTAGAGCACTGTGTATTTGTGTGTTCCCCTTCCGTTCCTGGAAGCAGCCCTGACTCCACATGGCCCGCCCTTGTGCACCTTGCTCCCGTCCAGTTTCCAGGCATGACAGCAATGCCCTGTGGGGTAGAGAGGCAGTGGTACCCTTCATAGACTGTCCCCTGTCTCCCACTGGCTCCTCGGTGCCCGCGTGGTGTCTGGTGTGGGGCAGACACTTAACCAATAGGTGCTGAGTGACTGCAAGGTGAGGGAGCAGCAGGGCTACAGGCAGACTTGGAGGAGGAGCGCGGGGAGGCGAAGGCTGTGTTTTGACACGGGCTGCCTGTGAGAGGGGGCCAGCCATGGAGCCACTCCGGGCCTCTGTTCCTTCTTTTCTAAACAGGGGACGTGAAACCAGTTTGCTTGGTAAGGTTTTTCTGGGGCTCCGGATTGGTTAGTTCCTCTTTCTCCCCGCCTTTCACCTTCTCCCTTCCTGTCCACACCCCAGCTGCAGTGGGATGATAGAGCTGCAAACCCACCTGCCTACTCACTCAAGTCCACCAGGTAGGTGCAGGCAGCCCTGCGCACCTCAGGCTCTCTGCGAGGCATTTTTAACAGGTCTTCCTGCTCCTGACTCTCTTCTGATGATACAGGTGAGGAAACTGCAGCTGTAATAACTGAAGGCAATCGGCAGGATCCGACAGCCAGGAATAGGCAGGGAGCGCTGGGAGCCGGGTCTGACTGTGTCCAGCACCTGCAGTCTGTGCACGAAACCCACCTTTCACCTGCCAACTCCTCGGTCTCCCCCCTCAGAGTGCAGGGAGTCCCTGTCCAATTTCACACCAAGTTCAGGGCATTAGCATGGGTCCTTCCACAGCTAGTAGCTACGCCAGTGTTCTCCTCTTTGCAGTGGGTAAGCCTGAGCCCGAGCCACGCAGTGCACTGTCTGGACAGTTGTGCATAACACCTGGTGTACTGAGAACTCCAGGAAGGTCAGTGTGGCAACCCACGTGGCCAGAAAGGTCATGAGCATCCTGCTCTTTGTCGTCGTTGTCCAGGTCCAACTCATACATAATGGCCTTCATAGGGTTTTCAGGTATGTTGTTGTTGTTATTGTTGTTGTTGTTGTTATGTGCCGTCCAGTCAGTCTCTGACTCATAGTGACCCTGTGTACAACAGGCGAAACTCTATTGTCAGTGCTTCTCTGCTGTTCATAGGGTTTTCAATGGCAGATTGATTTTTGGGAGTGGGTTGCCGGGTCCTTCTCCCAAGCCTACAGCACCTGGTGTTCCCAGGCGGTCTCCCATCCAAGGACTAACCAGGCCTGACCCTGCTTAGCTTCTGAGATCATACGGGATTGGATGCCACAGGGCTATGGCTGCAGGCATGTAAACCAGGTATACACAAGTTAAAAGCTAGGTAGTGACATGATAATATTCACTGCCTGTTTTGTTTTTCGTTTGTTTGTTTCTGAGCACTAGGAAGTTGAAGCCAGGGTCTGACACCTGCTAGGCAAGTGCTATACCACTGAGCTGCACCCCTAGCATCCTTTTTCTAATTTTCTTGGGGGACAGGGTCTTGATAAGTTCTGTGGGCTGCCTCTGGCCTCAAACTCATGATCCTCCTGCCTCAGCCTGAGTCTTGGCATTATAGGTGTGCACCACTCCATTCTTGCTGCTGGTGGAGGACCACCCAGAGGTGAATAGAGCTGGGGGCTGAGAGGCCAGATGGCTCTGTTGCAGTGGTCCATGAAAGAGTGGAATGGGGGCTCTGGGGAGGAAGAAGTAAGTATAGCAAAGTAGAGAGGTGGATGGATGGCGGGCTGTCGTTAAAGAAGAGGGGGATAGGCTGTGGTGACGTGGGTCGGATGGTTTTCTGTCAAGGGTTCCAAGGGCTTGGCCATGGGCTTCCTAATAAGGAGAATTAGCAAGTGTGATTCACACTGAAGCGTGAAAGGCTGAAACCATCCCTTTTGGATGACTCAGGTTTAGGCATTTACATGTTCAAAATGGGCATTGTGCCGAAAAAAAAAAAAAAGGGCTCATGAACAAGCTTCTCTGCTTAGGTTATCCTCTGAAGGTCTCCCCTCATTCTTTCCACCTGAAGAACACTTATGTGTCCTTCAAAACTACATATAGCTGGACGCAGTGGCGCATTCCTATAATCCCAGCGGCTGGGGAGGCAGAGACAGGAGGATCGCAAGTTCAAGACCAGAGGCAGTCTGCGTCACTTAGCGAGACCTTGTCTCAAAAAGTAAAAAACTGGGCTGGGGATGCAGCTCAGTGGTCCAACACTTGCAGAGCATGCAAGCATGAGGCCCTGGGTTCAACCCCCAGTACAAAAAAAAAAAAAAAAGAAAAAGAAAAAAGAAAAAAAAGAAACACACACAGAAAAAAAAAAAAAACCCTACATATAGTTGTCACTTTCTCTGTGAAGACTTCTCTGACCCACTCGGAGTCCCTCAGCCCATGTGTTTCTGTCACACATGGGTCCCTGGGGGATGCTCCTGCAGTCTCACCTAGATGTAGTCTTTGTTCGCTGGATGTCTTTGCTCTACTTGAAAGCATCCTGCCTGGAGACATCGTTCATCTCAATACTGACCACTGCATCACCCCAAGGGCATCTTCCCCCACTTCCCAGAGTGGGCCAGCATTGCTCCCCCAAGCAGCAAGCACACAGTTGGCAAACATGGTTGATAACCAGAGCTTTAAGCAGAAAAGGCATTAAGGACCCTAGGAGGAAGCTGACAGTGTCCAGAGTCCTTTGCCAACCAGCTGCCATTTGCACGAGACTCTGCAGATACTAGGGTAGGATGTCTGGATAAGGAGGAGTGGGGGCTGAAAGAAATGCAACTTCATGTACTGCTGGGACACAAAAGAGTTCACCCTTCAGGCAAGTCCTGCCCCTGTCTCTTGACATCTAATAGCCCTTTGGCCAACCAAGGACTCACTATGAGGATCCTCTCTGTCATTCACTTGCTGGAGAACAAGCAATGCATACATAATGTGACCAAAAGAAGGTAGCAGAGAAGATCCGTAAACCTCAGAGCCAGATGTGCCCTCATTGAGGCTGGGTGCACAGTCTCCATCAGCATCTGGGCTGCATTTTACAAACACTGATAGCGCATCCAACCTCCGCTGTGTGGTGCACTCTGGGCATGTGGATGGAAGCAAGAGACACATTTATTCCTCTTGTCAGAAAGGAAAGGATCCAGAGGATACACAGACTCTTCTTTAACAATCATCGTCATGAATACAAAGCTCAGATCATGGGAATTTGATCAGATCTGTGAGGTACAGAGGAGCTCTCCTCTGGGGAGGAAGAGTCTGTGCTGTGATCTAGAGAATGAGCAAGATATAACTAAGAGAAGGGGGTCCCGTGTCTGTCAGCTTGGCGTGCTCTGGGGCCTTGTGGGTTGCTGTGCTGCTGAAAGCTATATCACCAGGATCTCAGATACATGCAGGGCCACCCATGGCGGACAGGTTTCAGCTGAGCTTCCAGACTTAAGACAGACTTAAGACAGACAAGGGAGAAGGCCCTGCAGCCCACTCCCCAAACAATTAGCCATTGAAAGCCCTATGAATTACACGGTCAGATATAGTGCTGGCAAATGAATCCCTAGGCTGGAAGGCATTCAAGAGACCACTGGGGAAGAGTTGCCTCCTCACAGTCATATTAACTTTAATGACGGGAATGGAGTAAAGCCCCTGAGACCACCATTTGCTGGTGTGGCACAATTCAAAATGAGAAGAAACATGGTGACTACAATAATGGCTCGAATATGAAAAGATCATATGCATGGGACAGTGTTGTGGAGTGTTTCATTCTGTTATACAAAGTGTCAGACCTGACTCAAAGGCACACAACAACAACAACAACAACAACAACTAGAAGTGTGACCGGGAGCAGGGATGTCGTGTATAGTGTAAGTTGTACATTATATGGAGATCCCTGGCGGAACAGATGAGCTGAGACTGAGGTCCTGCCCGCTCTCCACTGGCCAAGCTATGCACCCACATGGTTGGGTCCACTGAGGAACAACCCTGATTTTTAATCCTCTACCTAAGAAGGAAGAGTCTCATCACCACAACCACAACCTATGGGTTGGCAATGGTCTGAAAGAGGAAGAGGGTTTGAGGCTAAGCAATTCCTGCGGCCAAGTCTCTGAGGTGGGAAAAAAAAATTGGGGCTGGGACCTGATGGCCAAGAAAGTAGGGGGAATGGGGCTGTTCAGGTGGACATGAGATCCCTCTGCCTGCCCTGTAGACAGTGTTCAGGGGATAAGACAATGGGGCTGACCTGCTGGGCAACGGTGATGACCAGTCAGGGTGTGGATGTGAGGCACCCAGACTAGCGGTTGGCAAGGAATTAGGGCTCCGTGACCTGAGACTCATGTGGCTTTACCCTTGGCAACCCAGCAGCCTGATGTCTAGCTTCTGCATCGCTGCACAGCTTTGCTGGTCCCCAGCCACCATCCCGTTTGCAGGGATTCTAGCAATGTGGCATGTTGTTTCTGAAGATGGCCCCCCAAGGAAAGTAGATGTATAGAGACGGGGTGCAGGAAGGGGAGGGACACTGCTGAGGGAGTAGCTGGGTCTTCTCTAGGATGCTGGTGTGTGAGGTGAGTCAAGCGTAGAAAGTGGAGTTGACATGGCTCCCATCTGTAATGTGCCTGGGCCTGCCATGGGTCCAGAGTACACGAGGGAACCAACAGGAAGGGGGAGGCCATTCACCAAGTACTTTGACCAGTGCCAAGACCAATTGCAAATCATGTAGTGTAGTTACAGTGAAAACAGCAGGTAGCTTGGGTATGGCACTGAGCGCTTTACAGATGTGGCCAGCATTGTGTTAACTTGAAAATGAGTTCTGAACGCCCAACATCTCACTGTTCATGGGTTTGTGGGGACCACAGTCTCTGCACTGGCTCTTGCTGCATAGTGTCTGTGTCTGACTTTGTGTGGGATGTCTGCCTCCCGATCCGGCCTGGATGTTTGGATGAGTGGAGCTGCCATGCACACAGATACTAAACACAATTCACTCAGGACTCCTCAGGTGAGGGGTGTGGACTCCTGTGGCCCTCGGGATGCTGGCGGAGATGGGAGAAAGGAAAAAGCCTCGGGCGCTTTTGCCTTGTGGAGACAAACACAACTCTTTATTTCTCTCTTTCTGCCCTTCTAAGGGCAGGGAGAAACCAAAGGGTACAGCTTTAAGTGCTAGCAGCTCTTATAGGGCCTCAAGGGCTGATGTTTCCATGTTGGTGGTCTCGGTGGAGAGAAAGTTCTTTCCTTGTTGATGGTCCTGGTGGAGAGAGAGAGCTGATTCCTCACCGGTTGTCCTAGTGGTAAAAAAAAGGGTGAGCTGCCGCAGTGCACCTTCTTATATAGTTCACCCATAGAATGGCCTGAGCCAATCAGCTTTGAGTCCAATTGTCCAATCAGGTTTGGGGGATTTATGAAGGGTTTTTTTACAAATGTCCAATCAAGTTACTTTCATTTTCCCTAGATTTCTAATTTACGAACCAGATCTTCAAAAGCCGCTTTCCCAGTTTGGGGGGTTTTGCCAATTTTCTCCCAATTTCTCCCTACAACTTTGCACGGAATGTTGGTCCTCCCTTTGGCTCCCTCTTGCCACCCACTGTAGGTGTGCTCCCCAGGGGTGTCTGATGGCAAAGAAGGCCTCTGTTTAAGATCTCAGTGGAATGGACACTGAGAAGAAAGGCAGGACTGTGTCCCAGATGTCAGTGCTGGGATTATAGTGGAAGTGCCACATGTGGGCAGGTGACTCAGGAGCAGCAGGGCCTTGCACTCTGGGTGGAGGGGGATGGATAGACTGATAAGGTGGCCCTGATCCCAACCATTCTCAGTCCTTCCTGAGGGCTAGGTCTTCCAGCCATGCCTGCAATTGGCTTTGGTCCATGGGACTAAGTTCTGGTCAATATTGGGGGGGGCAGAGTACAGAGAAGGTTCTCAGCTAAGTAAAGTGATGGGGACATGGGCCAAACATCCTACGTACCCAGTCAGATAGCATCATTTCAACTTCCATTTAGTCTATAGGGACACCAGGAGGCAAAAACAAACAAACAACAACAAAAAAGGAAAACTTATCAGATGTAAGAGCTTTGGGTATGCTTGCTAAAACACAAAAGAAACAAGCAACAGATAGATCCAGGGCTTTAGAAAAGCACCTTGTTAAAGAAACTGCCAGTCTGAGTGCAATGGCACAGGCCTGTAATCCCAGTGGTGCAGGAGGCAGAAGCAGGAGGATCATAAGTTCAAGACCAGAGGCATCTGTGTAACTTAGCGAGACCCTGTCTCAAAAAGGTGAAAAATGGGCTGGGGGCACAGCTCAGTGGTCCAGCACTTACAGTGCATGCAAGGGCGAGGCCCTGGGTCCAACCCTCAGAACCACCAAAAAAAAAAAAAAAAAAAAGAAGAAAGAAAAAAGAAAGAAACTGCCAGCTTGGGCTGTGAGCGTCTTTGACTGTTCAGGGCTGCTATAGACCTTTTGCCTCCCATGCTGTAGCCAGAGTCCCTGCCTCGAGCCTCACTTTCTGTCACTATAGAAGAGCACCTGAGATAATGAGCAAGAGAAGATATCTGTTTCACTCATGATTTAGAGGTTCCCATTGATGGTCTGGTGGGCCCACTGCTGTGGGGCATCCAGGTGGGGAGCAAATGGTAATAGTAGGGGCCCCGCAGCAGGGCAAACTGTTCATCTATTGGCCAGGAAGTAAAAGAGGAAGAGGAAAGGGATGAGAGCCCCCAGGCCCCTTTAAGGGCAGGGCCCAGTGACCTGAGGACTGCCCATCTGAGGCCCCACCTCCTAAAACTCCAGACTGGGGACCGAGTGGTTAATAAAGGATCCTTTGGGGCATTCAAGACCCCAACTACAGTAGTCCCTGGAGGATTGTGTTCCTCACTGCCCCTCAGAGCAGCTGGGGAGGACAGGAATGATGGTGAGCAGCCTCCTAGGAGGCAGACCCAGGGGACCAGGTTACCTGCGTCCCAGACATGGACTGAGCAGTCCATCCGGTTCCAGAACCCCGCTGTGGCTTGGGTGTGGTTCAGGTGTCCCTCAAGACCTCATGTGTTGGAATTTAAGCCCCCTTGTGAGGTGTTGAGAGAGTGGACACTCAGTCCCAGTGTGGAGTTTAGAGGGGGGGCTATGGGGAGGTGAGCAGGGTTGGAGGAGGTCACTGGGGTGAAGCCCCATTGTTGGATCCTGGTGCCTTTATAAGGAGAGAGAGAGAGACAGAGACCAGAAAAGAGAGGTGACTGAGCGTCCCTCTCTGTTGCCATGTGACACCCTGAACTGCCTTTAGACTTTGTCAGTAATAGGCCATCACCAGATGTGGCCCCTGTACCCTGCACCTCCAGAACCATGAACTAAAACAAGTCTCTTTCCCTTAAAATCTTCCCAGCATGTGGTATTGTGTTATTAGCAAGAGAAGACAGAGTGTTAAAAGAAAATCTGTGTCCAGTTTAGCTAGGGGGCCCTCACGTTGTCCAAATGAACTTCAGATTTGCCGCACACCTGCACTGACTGTGTGCCTCACTTCTCCCCATTCCTACCTGGCACGGTTTGTCCGTTATCTTCATTTTCTCCCACTGTGCCTGTGAAGGGCAGTGAACTTGGGTTTTCAGGTCTTAGGCTGTTGGACCTAAAAGAGTGACATCCAAAACAATGTCACAGTCACTCTGCCTGGTGCTCAGAAATCCTCCAGTTTGAGTGAGCTGCAATAAGCCGGAGCTGGTGACCAGAAAGACAACAGTGGCAGAGAGTGGCTGTATTTCCATTTTTATCTTTCCACGCACATTTGTAGACACATTCCCAAGCCTCCTTTGCAATTCCTTTGGGGCCATGTGTCTGGGCTTTCACCAGTGGAATGCGTACCCCTTAGAAATACTTTGCATGATGATCCAGACTTTCCAGCCTGGGGTGCCCCTGGGGAGTCCATGTGGAGGGTGGCAACATCACAGGATGGGAGATATCTATACCCCTGACTCTGCTTTTGTAAAACTACCCCAAAAAGCTGTGGCCTTTGCCGTAGTGGTAACTTGAGGTTCACAGTGGTGCTCACCGAGAGCTCAGGGATGTTTGTTACTGCAGCACCGTCTGACCCACTCTGACTCTAGCTATAGATCTCTGAGGAAAGGCCCCTTAGATGAAAGGATGGTCCTGTCAAAGGCTCATATGGAGAAGTGGCTTGTAGTCTGTGGTGTTATTTTGAGATTTAGTGTTCCTGGTAGGGTTAAGTGGCAAATGGCCAAATCATGGAAGATTGTCAATGCTAGCCCAAGACATCCTTGGATGTGGTTTGTTGTGACTCAGTGTATAGCCAGCCCCATGCAGAAAGTAACAAAGTGAAGACCACAGCAGGGATAATGCACGGAGGGAGCAAGCAATGGAACAAACTTCACGCCTGTGAGCCTCTCAGTGCCTGCTGATAATAAGCACACCGGCAATGGCCCAGTGGCCAGCCAAGGCCTGTGTGGGTGTGGTGTGCCCAGGCACATGTGCACAAGTGTTCGTAAAGGCACACACATTTACAGTTGCAGCAAGGAGGAAGCAATGCCCTTGCCAAAGTCACTGTGCTCTGTTTTGAGGCCAGTCACCAGTCTAACAGCGCAGTGCCCACCTATTTCCCAGGCCCTGCCTCCATCAGGCCTGATCTTCGCTGGCCCAGTAAGAACAGATGCTGCCCTGGAGAGATTCCTAGAAGCCAGCGGGGGACATCAGGCACCATGCCTGCCGCAGTACAGGCGGCACTCGCAAGCCAGCTTCCCTCTGCCCACCTTCTGCCTTCTCCCCAGTCTCGTGCTGGGCCTATGGTGCTGCTGGAGGTCGAGAAGGAGAAAAAGTCAGAAGCTCTGTTTAAATGTGTGGGGTGCAGACCATGCGTCTTCAGGAAGGCAGCTCGGGGAGTTGGGGCTCAGTTCAGCTTTGTGAAATACAGATCTACCCACTGACATGTATCTGTCAAGCTTCTGCAGCCTCTTAGCTCTCTGTGTATTTTTTATTCCATTCTATTTTATTTATTTATTCATTTATTTATTTATTTATTTATTTATTTATTTAGTGGTACTGGGGGTTGAACCCAGGGCCTCGTGCCTGCATGCTTTGCAAATGCTGGACCACTGAGCTGCACCCTCAGCCCATTTTTTTTTTTTTTACTTTTTGAGATAGGGTCTCACTAAGTTACATAGACTGCCTCTGGTCTCCAACTTTCAATGCTCTTGCCTCTGTCTCCCCAGCCATTGGGATTACAGGTGTGCGCCACTGTGCCTGGCTCTGTGTATTTTTTACATAGACACGGGTTCGAAAAGTCTCACAAATTTGAACCTCTTAGTAGCTCAGCAGTGTTGAGCACCATTGAATGTGGGACAACCAGGCCATCTCTCCCTGGGGCTGCCCCCACCATGGGTGATGATAGATAGCTGTTAACCAGGAGCACACATCCGAATCTTCTAGGGAGGCTTTGCAAATATAGTATGCATACTTGGACCAGTGCCTTGGAGGTTCTGGTGCAGACTGGCTGATGTGAAGGCTAAATAGCAGTTTGTACTTTGTTTGAAAACCCCTTTGATTCTGGTGTGTACCTTGACTTGAGATCTACTAGAATGGTACAAAGTTCCAGCCCTTGGAGGCAGACTCGTGGTTCAAGCCTGGATCTGTGCCTGTAGTTCTCAATCTTATCACTTCTCCTCTCTGAGCTGGAGACAGTGTGGGCAGACTCAGGGTCAGCTGGGGATGTTTTTCCATTTCTATGAAGAACACGGCAGCCACTGTAATGCATATGCCTCTGAATACTGGGAGGTTTGGATGATTGCAGGATTAAGGATTTACTACCGAGACGTGACAAGGGGGAGTTATTTTTTCAGTGAATGTAAGGTTTCCGTTGTCCAAGATGAATATGTTCTAGAGCTCTGCTGTACACCACGCTGCCTATACTTAACAGTACTGAAGTGTGCACTTAAAAATCTATTGATATAGTAAGCTTCATATTAAGTGATCTTACAAAAATACAAAAAAATTGTACAAACGAAAACATACTAACAGGCTCCCAAAGGTATGCATGTGCCCCTAATTACTGAACTGTATATTTTAAACACATGCAGATTTCTGTATATCAACTATGTCTTGCAAAGCTCTTAAAAATAATAAATTTAAATAAAGAGGTGGCAGGAGTCTTGTCAGATGCTCAAAGTAGGAACAATGGAATGTCCTGAGTTATAGAGAATAAGCTGAGAAATCTGAGATCCATGGCAGGTCCCTACAGAGCTAGAGACAGGCACATAGATGTCCTTGCCAACACACCACCATCAGCTGTCTGGGCTTGCTTTGCTAGTCTACTTTGTCTTTCCTTCCCTCCCCTCATCCCAATTAACTGACTTTCTCCCTATTTCTCAGAACAAGTCCCAAAATAAGAGAATCACTTTGACTAGCACAAAGATGATGTCCTTGTCAGAGCAGAGACTTTAGCAGTGGCCATGTCAGAAGTGCCCTGAGTTACAGGGCTGTTGTGGTTTTACTGGTGGTGGACTAAACACCTCCTCCCTGCCGGAGAAGGGCGACTAGGGGCAGCGCCTGCTCTTGAGATGGCGGGCTCCATGTGGCTCTGGCTCTGCCTAACCATGGGCAGAACCATTGCTTATTTTCTCCCGCCCTCCTGTGGTGCAATATGCCCGTCCCCCTCTGAGCCAATGCACTTCCCCAGCTGCTCTGTGCTGCTGCTGAAGGCTCGGAGCTTCTCCCAGTCCTGCTGTTCAAAAGCTCCCAGCCAAAGTCTTCTTGACACCTGCATGCAGCAGACTGGTTCCCCTGCCACATATTCAGCCCAGCTTGCAGGGCAGTTCACACCCCAGTGCAACTCAGGAGATCAGGCTCAGCTAGATTCCAGAGGAGCAACCGCCATTGCTTAGCTCCTTCCCTGTCTTATTGAATCACATGCACCCCAGTCTGTACCTGGCTTGGCTTCGAGGTGATTCCATGTGTAAGAGTGTAGATGTGTACTCTTTGTTCAGCCCCTACACACACACACACGATACATTCTCATAGAATTCTGTTCCCTTCCTTCTGGACACTTGTCTCATGTAGAGCAGTTACTGTAAGTTTTGTGAAAGCAGGTGTCATAGATATCCTACTCACCACAGTATCACCTGGGCCTATCACCATGTTCCCCACCACAAAATGGATAGCACCTGAGAACTGAAAATTCTGTAACACGTTTCTGCACAAGAGTGCATGAGGCTTTGGGCAATATCTCTGTAATTGCTGAGTTCTACATGAACTGGAGTCTTGGCCACCTATACCCAACTCATCTCAGGAGTCATAAAGTACTCCTGAAATTTCATACCTCACTTTTTCATAGAGTCCCTCCTCCACCAAACTCAACCTCCAGTGTCTTCTTTTCTCATTAATTTCAGTTTCTCCTTGAAGACTCCACGCAAGTATTCTTTCTTCTAAAATACTACCACATTTCCCAAGTCTCCCCGGCTCCTGGGTGGTTTGGGAGCCCCCTTTCTGGAGCCCAAATGGGCTTTTGCGCACTCCTGACATTGCACTTATTGCATTCCCATGCCATTGCTTATTTTCTTGTGAGATTCTTGCTGGTTATCAGCCTCTTACACTACAACCTCAGGGAAGTAACTCACTCTCCCCTCCTCCTCTCCAAACAGGCATGTGCCCTGTCCATGGTACTTAGTGAACAGCCACCACCACAAGGCTCCTGATGTCCTCCTCTTTTCAACCCATGATAACCCTCTGGCAGAGATGTCCCACGTACACTTCTCAGGCAAGAAACCAAGGCTCAGAGATGCAAGTGCATTGGGTCCAGAGACACAGTCAAAAAGGTACAGAGGAGAGCTCTGTGCCATGGCCTCTAACACCTGAGCACACCTTCCTGGATTCTGCCCATAGCAGGGACCCTGCCCATAGTATTCGGGGCCGCATGTCCCTGACAATAGCCTCCCACTCCATCAAGACTTGTCCACTTCCTTGTCCCACCCCACCCACAGCAAGAACAGAGCGTTTCTTTCTCCTAAATATACCTGAATGCTTCCATAGCTTGTCTATATGCACATTGCCCAAAATGAGAAAATATAAACCATAATTTGAGGGCAACTATTCATTAAGCGGTTAAAAACTTTTCATAAGTTACTGGAAATAACGTTTTTGAAAAGACAAAAACAAAAACAAAAAATAATTTGTTTTTTGGGTTCCTGGGCTGGGATTTATCTCAGTTGGTAGAGCACTGCTCTGCAGTCTCTGAGGTCCCAAGTTCAATTCCTAGCACCACAAAATGGGAGAAGGATGTGGCAACCCACTCCCAAGGCAATCCCGAAACAGTCAGCCATTGAAAACCCTATGAGGGTCGCTATGAGTTGGATACCGACTCGATGGCACCTAACAACAACAACAACAACAACAACAACAACAACAACAATCACCATTATCATCATCATTTTCATTACTTGCTAAGCACTGACAGTGTTCCAGACACACTTCTAAAGGCCTTCACATTGACTCATTCATTTAACTCCATGACAAACCTGCGAGGTGCCCCTACCATTAAATGTATAGATTACATGAATGGCTTCTCGAAAGCCTGTGTGGTTATCTCTGTGTTTACCAAAGTCTCAGCTCCTAAAGGGAAGAATCAAAACCAGCCCAAGGCCCTTGGAGGAATCTGGGAAGAGAACCTGACCCATGCTAATGATGGCACAAAATGAGGGAGAGGAGCAAAAACCGAGAGTCATTCAGAGGGAAAATGAACAGGTGTTAGAGTGGGAAAGAGAAACCCCCAAATGGCTGGTTTTCTGTCTTGGTTAACTGGAAGATGGCCTGGCCTTTCCATGCATTATCTTAACGTATGCTTCCTTGGTATTTTCTCAAGCCACATTCTCAATATTTGCCCATATTTTATGGCCTGTACTTTGTGATTGCCAAGGGCCCAGCTGAGGTCAGGAGGGTCCTGGCTTTTGGTCCCTAGCACAATTCTTTAAAAGACTAAAGGCAGGAGGTCAACTCTGTGATGAAAGCTGCTAGGGTCAGCGTCCCAGCTTAGTGATTCTCTCAAATCTAGAGGAACTGGAAATTGCGATACTTTCTTCCAAATTTCAGCTCTTTGCCCCATTAATATCCTCCATTCTCCCTGAAAATAAGCAGAGTCAAAGGACTATTCTAAGCCCCACACTTTCTATCTCCAATGTTATATATAATTGAATATATTTGATTGTTTCTATCATCTTGAAAAATCACTTTTCAAAGATTGAAATAATAAAAGATCCATCTAGGAACAGTGGTACAATATTACCTTCTGTTCCCATGGAGACCGAATTGCCAGTGTTCAGCAGTGTGATTATTAATGGCAGTTGCCGGTACCAAGCGTGTTAGGCTCGTCTGGTAAATAAGTACAGGATATTTATCATTGCCTGTGAATGTGTTTAACTCATCCCAACTTATGTTTACTATAGGAGTTTTAGAAATGCCTTTTTTCCCCCCTACTTTGGTTCAATTTAATTTTCTCAAAAGGCAGACTGCCAGCGCAAGGTAAGCAGTTTCTTCAGCTGAGTTGCCTGTTTTGATGGGACGTGTATGTGTCTGTGTACTTGGCGGAAAGCAGGGCATTGACGTAAAGCCATACCTCCCTGATGTCCAATCCTTCCTGATCTCGGAAGCTAAGCAGGGTCGGGCCTGGTTAGTCCTTGGATGGGAGACTGCCTGGGCATACCGGGTGCTGTACGCTTGGGAGAAGGACTCAGCAGCCCACTCCTGAAACATTTAACCATAGAAAACAGAGAAGCACCAAATAGCAGAGAAGCACTGATGTAGTGCTGGGCATGGTACGGTGTTGGGTAGTGTTTCGTTGTGTTGTACATAGGATCGCTTTGAGTCAGACCTGACTTGACAGCACGTAACAGCAGCAACAATAGCAATAAGGCATTGACGATCTCAGTAGTGTAAATGCACTGGCTGTAGCACACCTTGTTGTTGTTGTTGTTGTTCTTGTTGTTAGGTACCGTCGAGTCATGTCAGACTCATAGCAACCCTTATAGGGTTTTCAATGGCTGATTATTTCGGGATTGCCTTGGCAGTGGATTGCCATGTCCTTCTCCCATTTTTGTGGTGCTGGGAATTGAACTCAGGACCTCAGAGACTGCAGAGCGGCACTCTACCAACTGAGCTAAATCCCAGCCCATAGCACACCTTAGAAGACAAGAAATCCAATGTCTAGAAAAAAATGAAGAAGGAGAGAGATTTATCAAGCAGCTTCTGTGCCATAGTGATTGTTCCGTTTCTGCAAACAGGGTATCTTCCGAGTTTTCGAATATCCTTGAATGTAAGTGTGGATCCCACTATGCAGATGCAAAAACCAAGGATCTCAGAAGTGAGGCATCTTTTTTTCCTAGTGCAGTTACTGTAGCTCACATTCTTTCTGACCTCCACAAAACCTGAAGTGTGTGCCCTCTTTTGTGTATTGTAGTAAGTTAATTTAAGATTTGGACAGGACCTACTGCCAGCCCCATGGGATTCCCTGGTTGTTCTCAAGGCTGATACATTTAGAATGATTGACACATGGCAAGCATGGAATAAATGGTAGCTCTTTTCTCTTATTTTCCTTTTCTTGCTTTTATTTCTTTCTCATTACTTTTAGTATAGCTGTTATTGGGGAGCCGCAGGGAACGTGGATAGGTGGATCCAGAGCATGGATCCAGAAACTGACAGCAAAATCTCAGTCCTTGTATTCAGCATATAAAAGAAGTTATACCCAATACAGAAGTTACAGTAGAGAGTGTATGAGAACAATGACAGGGAAAACTGAGGCACCTGAAGAAGCTTAGGTTGATCTGCAAAGGAACTTGGAAAATCCTATGTTCCCTGGGCAACTCAGCATAAGGATGCCTCTATTCCCTGTTGTTGTTAGGTGCTGTCGAGTTGGTATCGGACTCATAGCCACCCTGCGTACAACAGGCGAAACACTATTGTCAGTGCTTCTCTGCTGTTCCTAGGGATTTCGATGGTGAATTGATTTTTGGGAACGGGTTGCCAGGTCCTTCTCCAAAGCCTACAGCACCTGGTATTCCCAGGTGGTCTCCCATCTAAGGACTAACCAGGCCCAAACCTGCTTAGCTTCTAAGATCTGATGGGATCAGATGCCACAGGCCTTTCTTCCCAAGGGGACGGTAAAGAAGCCAGAGAACAGGAGAGACAGTAGGCTGTTAGAAGGAAAGGTGCCCTGGATAGACAGAGAAGGCGGTGTGTCCAAGAGAAGGGAGAGAGATGCACGTGGTTGCTGAAGAGAGAAGAGCAGAGGGACAGAGAGAAAGAGAGAGCAGGAGAGAGGAATGGGCGAGAGCGGGCTGGCTCCTGTTGCCTTTAGTTTTATTCATACCAGAGAAGCCCAGTGTGACATCAGCCCAGGAAGCCCAGCCCCGGGCTCCCAGTGTGACCTGGCCCTTTGGCATTTGTTTTGTGAATGGCTTGAGGGCTTGGGTAGGGCGTGGAGTCCATTTGAAAATGTCCTCCCAGTGTCCTCAGAGGCCCCTGTGGCTTCTTCATGGAGTCATTTCAGCCCCCTCTCCTCCACATCCCCTGCTGATGCCTGAGCTAACGACCTAACATAGCTACAGTTAAAGGGACAGGAACAGAATTATTACTGCTTTTTCTCCTGCACATAAGTGATGCTTAGTTAACTCAAGAACTCCATTTGCATAGATTCAGTTTTTATTATTCCCCAAAGTCTCACCGCTCACATATTTAGAAGTAATTTGAGTTATCATGTTTCTATAAATACTAAATTTTCCTCCATTAGAGTCTACCCATTATGCTTAGTTTGGGGGTTAAATATGTCTCCATTAATAGTCTCATTACTTGGGAGAGGGGTAATTTTTGACACAGCAGTGAGAGTTACTTAAGTTGAACAGCTTGCCTAGAAGGAGCTCTGCAGTTCCCTGCTGTCTTCTCCTGGGTTTCACAGAAGCATTCAGCATCTCTTCTCTGTGTTACCTCCCTTGCCACAGAAGCACCATTCAGGGAGAGGCTGTGTATTTCTGAACACACGCATACTCAGCGGCTCTGACTCGGGAGGACACACGCTGAGTGCTGCTGTATTAAGGACAGCATGAAGGAACAGAAGGGCAGCCCCAGGAGGAAGGCGAGGGGCAGGGTCACTTCTCTCATTTTACAGAGGGCGATGTTGGGATTCCAAACCAGCTCTCCCAGCCCTTATGCCAAGAGCTCTTCAGCATGGAGATATGACTCTCCAGAAACAGATAATTCCCACTTAGTTACTATTTATGGAAACAGAGTTCAGGGAGGAAGTGTCCACACTCTTGTGTAAGTGGGTGTGTTTTTGAGGTGCTAGCTGATGCCAGTAATGAGAATGGTGACCACCATGTATACTTAATCATCACAGCTGTGTGGTTGTAACTACTATGATGCCATATTCATCAGGAAACTGAGGCAATGAGGAGTTTGTGTTATTTGTCCAAGGTCCTACAGCTGTGAAGAGAAGCAGCCAGAAGACTCCATAGCCGGAGGGCCTGGCAAAGCTCTAAAGTCTATGAGTTACACATCCTCATGCCTCGGTTTCCCCTTTATAAAATGTTTCAGATTGTAGCCCTCTTCCGAGAACCTGTTCTGTGTTATGTGAATATGTGCTTTTTGGTGACCAGCAGGTCAACTCCCTGTGGCTGAATCATGATTTAGGGAGCTGGTTCTCACTCTCGAACACCCCCATGTCACTGTCTGTCATTGCATAGACGCAGCTGTGCCTGCCAAGTGCCATCTTGTTCCTGAGCACATCAGGGCTGGGCATTTCCTTCTGCAGTGAAGGAGAAAGCCGCTCATGAGATCGCTTCTGTTCTGAGGTTTTCCCCTGGCCATGTTCTGTGATCCAGAAGGAGTATCACTCGTCCAGAGAGGCGTTCCCAGCACCCCTTTCCCCTCTGCTGAGTGAGGTGCCCTCAACCTACAGGCCATTGTCTGTCTCCACTGCAGGCTGGGGGCCCTCATGCGAGAACCCTCATCATCTGCATGAACACTTTGTTGTTGTTGTTAGGTGTCATCGAGGCGGTATCCGACTCATAGTAACCCTACATACAACAGGCAAAACACTATTATCAGTGCTTCTCTGCTGTTCATAGGGTTTTCAGTGGCAGATTGACTTTTGGGCGTGGGCTGCCAGGGCCTTCTACCAAGCCTACAGCACCTGGTGTTCCCAGGCGGTCTCCCATCCAAGTGCTAACCAGGCCCCACTCCGCTCAGCTTCCTAGATCTGATGGGATCGGGTACCACAGGGTTATGGCGGCAGGTGCAAGGACTTTGTTGTTGTTGTTGTTAGGTTCCATCGAGTCGAGTCCGACTCACAGCAACCCTATGTACAGCACATCGAAACACTTGCTGATTCTGTGCCAGACAAACCATCTTATTTATGTTTAAGCCCATTGTTGCAGACACTGTGTCAATCCATCTGCTGAAGGGTTTTCCTCTTTTGCATTGACCTGCCACTCTCCCAAACATGATGTCCTTCTCCAGGGATTGATCTCTCCAGACTATGTGTCCAAAATATGTAAGACACAGTCTGGCCATTTTTGCTTCCAAGGAGCATTCTGGTTGTACCTCTTCTAGGACAGATTTGTTGGTTCTTTTGGCAGTCCATGGTTTATTCAATAGACGTCTCCAGCACCACAATTCAAAAGTGTCAATTCTTTTCTGTCTCTCTTGTTCAGTGTCCAGCTTTCACAACCATATGATGCCATTGAAAATACCATGGCATGAGTCAGACACACCTTCGTCTTCAATATGACATCTTTGCTTTTCAATACTCTAAAGAGATCTTTTGCCACAGCTTTTTCTAGAGCAATGCGTCTTTTGATTTCTTGACTGCTGCTTCCATGGGTGTTGATCATAGAGCACCAAGCAAAGAAAAATCTTGGATGACCTCAATCTTTTCTACCTTTATTGTGAAGTTGCGTGCTGACCCAGTTGTAAGGATTTTTGTTTTGTTGATGTTTAGTCATAACCCATATGGAAGGCTATGATCTTTGATCTTCATCAGTAAATCCTCTTCACTTTCAGCAAGCTGAGTTGTGTCATCTGCATAAGAAAGATTGTTAATGAGTCTTCCTCCAATCTTGATGTCACGTTCTTCCTCATAAAGTCCAACTTCTCGGATTATTTGCTCAGCGTATAAATTGGAGAGATAGGGTGAAAGTAAACAGCCCGGACGCACACCTTTCTCAACTTTAAACCACTCAGTGTTTCCTTGTTCTATTCGAACAACTGCCTCCTGGTTCATGTACAGATTTCTCATGAGCACAATTAGGTGTTCTGGTATTCCCATTTTCCGAAGTGTTATCCATAATTTGTTGTGATCCACACAATCAAATGCTTTTGCATAGTCAATAAAACATAGATAGACATC